>JARHVA010000312.1:1237500-1340000 GCA_037957365.1 Torreya grandis | reverse complement strand
TAATCATTATAAAAAAAATTAATTATTAAACAAGATTTGGTGTTAATATGTGATAAAGTTAATCTTACCAAATGTTAATAGAAAGCCAGAATAATAATTTAATTGTCTTAAAAAAATGATATATTTTGTTTTAAAGAAAATATATATTTTTTAATTTAATAAGATAAAAAAGATGGTTTTGACAAGACCACTCAATTTTGTACAAAGTCAATCAAACATCACCTAGACTAAACATAATTACATTTACAACAACGACACTACAACTACTACTAAAAACACAATCCAAAATATCAACAAATAATAAAACTACAGACTTATGCTTAAAATCTACCAAAGCAGCAAAGAAAACCATTACATATCATCTTTAAAAATATATCAAATAAAAAATATTTATAAATATTTTTTAAAATTAATTTTGATATAATTTTATTATAGTTTTTGTTCCAATTTAATCTTATGTCATTAACCTTTCTATTGTGTAAAATATTACTTACAATCTAAAAAATTTTACAAAAAATTGTATATTTTTTTGAAAAAAAATGAATAAAAGCTACTTTTATACTTTTTATTCCGAATATAATATCATCTAACCCTCTTTTTCATGACGTATTTAATCTTTAAAAATATATTAAATATTTTCAATTAAAAAATTCTTGAAAAAAAAATTGGTTTGTAAGTATCTTAAGAAATTTGTTAAGGATAAAATGTCTCCTGCCTATTTTATTTTCTACCATTTGACGAGAAAAAAACATTTATATTAATAATAATTACTATATTTATAATCATTTATACAAAAATAAATGGATACCAATTGTTTCAAATTTGAAAACAAAGCATTTTGACTTTTTCACAACCTTTCTATTCTTACACTTTCTTTTCTTTCTTTTTTTTCAATTTTTTTTCTCTTTATTTTTATATATATTGTAATATATAGTATTTATTTAGAATTATTGAATTATATAGAACGTATATCTCAGTTCATATTTCTAAAATAGATATATAATAAATTAGTCTATATCAAATATTTAAAGGGATTTATACCCTAATAGATAGATGTAAGTAATCATCATTTTCATATAAACAACCATAATCCTCATTAGTCAAACTACAACAATTTTAGTATTCTCACTTTTTTCATGATAAAATTTAGTTTTTTTTATTGTTTTTTTATGGTTTTATAATAAAATAATTACTATTTTAATTTAAGAAAAAAATAAATATAATAATTATAATATAGAAAATATCATTTCAAAGAATAACAAAGTATAATCAAATAAATGTCATTATAATCATAATTTTTTTTCCCTTATACTATTTTTAGTTATAGTATTTTAAAATGTCCCATTTCAAAAATTTATGGTCACTATGAAGATTTAACACTTCAATTTGGGGTTAGTGTGTGATAGAGTTTTTCTTACAAAAATTTAATGGAAACAAAGAAAAATAATTTAATTATAAAAAAAAACATGTTTTTTTGTTTAGGTTGGTGTTGTTTTATTTTATTTGATAAGATGAAAATAAGGGTTTGAGACCATCAACCATGTCCAAAATCAAACAAATATCAACCAAATTAAATAGAACTACACCCACAACAATAAAACCACAGCCAAAAAAAAAACACAATTTAGAGTATCAACAAAAAATTAATAAAACGATAACAAAACTACAACCTTATGAAAAAAAACCAACATCAAACAAGAATCAACAAAACATTAAAATCTCTTTACAATAATAATGAATTGTTCCATAAAATCCAAAAAATTATTAAATAAAATATCTTTGTAAATTTTTTTTTAAATTAATTCGTATATAATTTTATTATACTTCTTACCGTAGCATTTCAATTAATTGGATGCCATATCATCCTCAAAACCAACATACATATTCATTGTAAACCACTGATCACTCTAAAAATACAATCACAAGAGAAAATCTTGGAAATAATAAATTGGTATTTTTAAAAATCAAAATCAAAACATATCAAAATTATATAAGATGTAAAATTATATAAGATGTACAATAAGTAAACTTTGTTAAAGTACAACTCACATTTTCTAAGGGAATATTAGAATAAAGGATGGTTGAGGTCTTTTTATTCTAATTTATTTGGAAGGGATGGTTATTTATATATTTATTTGGAGATGGTCATATATATATATATATATATATATATATATATATATATATATTACATTGTCACATACATCCTATTTAGGTAGATGATAGATAAGAAATATTTTGTGACATGTCAATTTTAAAGTATATTTTTGGTCTAATCGATTGTTAAACTGAAAGGACCAATTAATTTTAAAAAATTATCAATAATAATTTTTAAACTAATACATTATTTTCAAATTAACATTCATTTTTTAAAATATTATATGAAAATATATACATAAAAAATATAATAATAAACCTATTTATCATTAATATAAAATAAAAAGACTATTTAAAAAAAAGAATAAGACCAATAATTAAATACAATTTATTTATTATTATAGGGGAAAGGTCCCAGTCGCCCTGCACCTATCTTTGGACAGTCAGTTAAGGTGCCATAATATCACATTAGATTTTGAAATTTTTACCTATTTTAATGTCATCTTAACTACTTATAACTAAGGTTTCAATGTGTAACACATTATATATTTAATGATATAATTAATTTTATCATGAAAGGTCATAAAATGCATTACATCTCACTACAACTAATTGAGCCCACAGTGGTTACCATCAATGCCACCACTAAGCATGGTCACCACTACCTATGACTATCACCAATATCTCTACTACATGTTAAGATGTCGAGATCATGAACCATGACAATGTAGGTGTCACTAATCTTACCATGTGGCAGGACCCAGCATGGCATGAAAATGATTCAATGGTAAACCCTGATTATCATTAGTCATGAACCTCTTATCACCCTACTGTTATCCAGGTATAGCCTAAAGGTAAACTAGAAGTCATTTACCATTCGCTTGTCACTCAATCCAAGGTAGAGGGAGATAGCTCAAGCACATGCAGTTAGAAGAAGGTATGAAACTTCCAATTTTTATCCCAAGTTTTAAACTAGTCTATTTTGCCAGCTTTTAGAATTTGATAAAAGATGTGTATTTTGATAAAATTTGATAGACCAGTCAAGAATATTTTTGAATGAGCCCATTCTACTAGGTTTTATTCTTTTAAAAAAATCATTCATATTTGTGATCATAGTAGATTTAGGGATGCATAAAATGTGCATATATTTTAAGGTTAAGCTCAGTACATTAATATTTCATATGGTCCATTTTGTGGGTTAAATATACATATGACCCTACACTAGGAATTTTACCAACAAAGGTATAGAACCCCATTGGAGATAAAGCCTTTGTTTTGAGAAGATTAAGTGCACATTGACTATTACCAACCAAGGAATTAGGTAAACAAGGAAATAAATAGCAGAGGTTTTACAAAATGTGCAAAAATTGAATCCATAACTTATTAATGGAGACAAAATCCAAATCATAGGAAACAAGAATAGATATGTGAAAAAGGAAAATGCTTCACATAATCACATTCACAGTGTGTTTGTAAGCCTCATTTGCATGTAGGTGCCAAAAAGCATAAATTATTTAGTTTAAAATGCAAAGAAAAGTAGTGAAGATTATAATAAATCCTTTAAAAGGACATCTATCTTTAGTTTACCTATACCTACTATTTCTTTTGCCCGTATTCTCCTCAGTAGAGGCCCAATATACATAAGGTTAAGCTCAACCATGATTTTGTCTTTGTTAATAATTTATTTTTATACATAAGGACAAGCTCTCATATACAGGGTTATATACACTAAGAATTTGACAAATAGAGCTATAGAACAAGGTGTATAGGAACTTCTATAGTATTTTCCAAGCTTTAAACTTGAGCTCTATTTTTTTCATCATTTCATGTGTATTTATTATTGAAAGTGCCTAAATGTACTATATTCTTATTTACAAGGTGTGTGGATGAAGCTTCATAAATATTTTTGATGGGGCCATCATTTATGTGTGATTTTAAGTACATTTAAAGGGTTACTCTTATCATATTTCATGTGTTTGTTCAAACTTCCACTTTGTAAGAGTGTGTCAATCCATGTTTACTATACTCCTATTGTACTATATGGTGTATATTTATTATTGTTGGATTCTTCATTTAGAATGTTCACTGAGCTTATTAAATATTGCCATCAACCTCTTTGATAGAAGCTACAATTGATTTTTTTATTTTTTCATACAATCTCCATGGACTTAATATTCTAGGATTCAAAAATGTTATTTCTAGCCTTTGAAATTTACAAAAAGCATGTTTTGATTCTTTTTAATTTTCAAAATGTAATGTATCCATTAAAAAATTTCTATCTCATCTACTATGTACAAATGTTCGATTAGATTGTCCTTGAATTACAACAAGAGGTGTTGCCATATTATATAGATTGTTTCCAAATGAATTTGTATGTTATGTTTCTATAATGTGAAAATACAATCTCTACTTTGGAATGTTATACTATCTAAAGAAAATGTAATGCCTTATCATATGTACATTTCCTTCATGGAGGGTCATAATATATACTTCAATATAAGGTATCAATTTCATGAATAGTGGTTTCCCTAACTATTCCATGACTGCTATGTTATGCTACCAACTACTTGGATTATCTTGCCCACCAACACACCATTGTACTCTCTAGACAACCTTTACAGTGATTTCTTTAAGAAGTTCATAGGTATGGGTTAGTGTTGTAAAGGATATTCTTAACTTGTTTGAATGCAAGTTGTTTTTTGTTGGAAATTAATACTATGAATGTTAACTACTCCATATTTAAGATGGATGAGTGGGAATTAGACCATTGCCCCAAACAAATTTATGCTGAGACAAAACAAATGGTATGTATTTTTAGCTACTACACTCGAAGGTGAATTTGAGTTGTATTATTTTTTTTGTTGATGTTAATCTAATATGACATGAAATATGTTAGGATAAATAAGTTGATCAAAAATCATCATTACATACAAGGGCTAATTTTAGACATTCCCCTTGACCCCTCAAAGATTGAATTAAGAAGCTATATGGAGCATCAACCATTGCAGATGGTATTCCCATTATTTTGAGATAACCATCCCCTTCCCATGAATAACCAGGGGTGAAATCTTAGTGCGAGATCAATTCTTTACCAAATAAAGATGCAGAGAACAGGATAACAGAAATAATTTTATTGATTATCTATGCATTTTCAATAATATTCTTTCCACATATGTAAAATTCTCAATATTTGCAAACTTTGCAATCATATTTTGATTTTCTACATGTTTTTTAATATTACAGGAAGAGGGGTGAAATAAATCGAAGGTGAAGAGGGTATCCATGAACTGTCTAATGACTTTTTCTCAAGAGATATATGGGAACCTTTGGTTACTGTTAATGTTTGATTCCTCCTCATATTAAATAATGTTTCTTTCTCCCTCTTAAAAAAATCAAAAGTAGAATACTTTTGAGATGCCATATGTGTTTCTATGTTTTTTTTTATGTATTAGTTATAAGGGGTGGAGCAGATCCATGTGGGTGTGGGTGATAGCGTTACATCTTGATTCCTTGCCAACAAACTTACTAGATTATCGAAAGATATCTATAGTTGATAAATTTAGATTTGAATATTTTTAACTAAGCTTATATATAAACTATTATGGGGCAGTAGGATATTGCTTAGGTTACATGTTTACATTACTATGAGTTAGTTTTAGTGTATATGTTTACATTACAAACATCTTAAGTTGTTATTTTAGCTATATTCTATGATGTCTATATATCATGATATAACTCCCTATTTTTTGTGAGGTTGATGCAGGAGAACTCAACCCTCAAAGTGTGACAGATGGAGAGCATTTCTAGAGAGGGTGACATGGATGAAGATGTCGAAGGATGATAGAAAAACTAGTGAGAACCTTCCACATACTGCAATAATTAGCACATGTTAGAATGCATTAAAATTGGTTTTCACATGGTATGTTTATTTCTACTTGCATTGAAAATTTAATTTATAGGAGTTTGACAATATAGTTAACTAGATTAATGAATGCATATTTGATATGTTTTATCACTAATGCTTGTAGAAATATTATTACCATAATTAGATTTAAAATTTTGGAAAAGTAGTTTATATAATTGTCATTTAATTTTATAATGGCAATAAAGGATGATTAACTAATTTATAAATTATAGATTTTCTCTATTTTATGTTAAAAATAAATAGAAATGGAAAAAGGAAAAAAATAGAAAAAAAAATAATAAAAAGAGTAAATTAGTCTTAAAAAAAAAAGAAAAGAAGAAAAACATTAAATATGAAAATAGAGGAATTGACAATAAAAATTAAATAAGAAAAGAGAAAGTTGTTAAATCGAACTATGCCCTTCATATTAGGGAGCATGGAATATGAAATGGGGGCATGTTAGAGAAGATACAAAGATCGTGGAAGACAAGAAAAATCATGAAATGAAAAAGAAGAGACAAAAAAGGGAATTATTCAAAATCAAGCAAATTCACTTCAGAATGTAAAATCTAGGAAGTGCAATCAATTTCTAATAATAATATTAATAAATTATGTAAATCAATTTTGTGTTCCATATATAGCAATAAATTTTGTAACAACCACGAGTCTAAAACTAGATATCTAAGTAAATCTGTGTTACTTTAAAAATGGAGTTCACTATAATAGATATAGTATACAGTAATTATAGAAGCCAATACTATATCAAAAATGTGGAATTCACTTAGTATGAGAGTCTCATTACTAGTATCACCATTATACTAAATTTTAAAAATGTAGATCATTACAGAGGAATATATGAATATATTTAATATCTGGGTCACTATTATACTTTTATGCAGGAATATATTTATTAATACGAAATGACTTTAGAAATATAATTTATAATAAATGAAGACAATGACATCATAATAAATATTTTCTTATTGTTTTAGAAGTCATTGGTTTATAAAATAGCCATTTAATAAAAATAATAACTAGTCGTAAGTAAATAAAACTTGAATAATTTGTACTTATGGTGACTTGCTACAACACTAAGTTTGGTATATGTAGATGGATTTAATTTATGATATATACTTATAGATTGGAATAGTAAAAAGAATTTTAGTGGCTAGTATATACTATGTAGTGAATTGTATCTGGTATGCAATGACTTTCCTAGGCATCATATGTTATGCAATGAATTGTATATGTTATGTAGTGAATTGTATCTGGTATATGGTATCTAGAATGGGTCATATACTAATAGATATACTATCATATTTAACATTTTTAGGTGTCATATGTGTATTAGGACCTATGTTAATATAGGTGTTGATGCCTTGATATAAATAATAGTTTTATAAGATAAAGCTAAACTATGTAACGTAATGTTCATGATATAGATAAAGATAAAGTGTAGTTTGGTTTCCTCAAGTAAAATATTGTTTAAAACCACCTTTAAAAGCATATATAAACCCTCATATCATCCTTGTATCACCTCTTTAATATGCCAAATGATATATACACACAAAGTATATAAAAACCCTAAAGATATCTTTTATATAGAGAGAGGATTTTTATGTATAAAATATATAAATAAAACCTTCAAGTTACCCTTAGGTTTTCTACTCATTTTTGATAGGTTTTTTTCTCTCAAAAATGACTGGGAATGGAGTTGGACCTCGTAAATTCATTCCAATTTGGCCATAACATTATCCATCAAATACACCTCCATGATCTATTGATTCAAGCTCCTGGAAATCATTCAAAAAATGATGCATTGTATCACTTTGCAGGCACTACTTACATCAATTTCTACCCCCAAAATCCCCATGAATTTGTAGTTACATTATCTACCATGGTATATGTATATGATGGTAGATCTCATCAGCTTAAGAAAATAATTTCAAAGTTTAAAGATGTGGATCTGGTTTTAATGCCTATATGGAAGTAAAACGTAAATTTTTTGTGAGTCAAGGATTTGTGATTTCCAGGTTAGGATTGTTTCTTTGATTGCTTTAGAAGGCCATGGTTGCTCCATTATATGTTTTAAAGTATGTTTTATATGACATTTATTCTGGGTAACATGATTTGATATCAAACAAACATTTACAAAAAATTAATTATCATGCCTTTCATGTAATAAAATCTGAAATTTATGTGAGTTGCTAATTTATGATGATTGATGTAATTTGTAAGGATAAAACCATTGAATATAAGATGGAAAAAATTGAAGTGATAAAATATGGATGCTTATTTATCATAAGAGAAGGTATGCATGCTAGATTGGATTTATTTTTGAAGTGAACTTAATTAGTTCTATTTTATAGAGACAATAGGATTCCCACTCAGAGTGATGAAATAATAATGTTTAGAGTGAAACTTGAGATATCTCCAATGATATATCCTATTACTAGATGATTGTTACAATGGTATATAGTCAAGTGTGTATTATTGCCAAAGGATGGGATTTTCATCTTTAATTATGATTTTGTTTTGAGATTTATTCCTTAGAAATACAATGGGCATACCATTTTGAAAGTTGAATGTAGGACACCAATTACATGTGTACTGAACTCCCTAAAACATAATAAAACTATGAAGGAGAATTATAATGTAAAATCCTTTATCGTTTAGAGATTGTTGACTTACTGCATGAGTAGAAAAGTTTTTAAGGATTGATGAAACCATAGATTATTCTTGATCATGAGATATAAATGAACTTTGGTATTATATTTCTTATCATTTGAGTACTTACATAGGGTGCATGGTATAATGTACAAGTACTCATATATATGTGTTTTACCCTTAGTTAATAGATACATGTAATGAATCATAGTGTCCAAGGGACCAAAACTATAACCATTTTAAAATAGTATTCTAAAAATAGAATGATATGTGTAAATAAATGATATAACGGGTTTATGAGTTTTCTATTTCTCTATAAATGATTTAATGATTTTTAGTTATATGTATTCAATATTGAATACTTGTGTGTGATACATATTATGAGAGTGTTAATATGTTTAAATGTTTGGTTATATTTAGTTTATAATGGTGCATTGTGATGCATGCTTATAAGTTTTAGTAGTATGCAATTTAAACTTAAGTTATATTTGGGTGGTATAATCATGTACTTACTTAATTGTTATTACATATGTAAGTCATATGATTGTTAAAATCATGATTTTGCCTATTTGTGTTTATTTAATTATGAACTATGATAGTATGAGATATCATAGAGTAATATAATATAAATGTATGTTTTTCCTTGGATGGTACATATTGTAATTGTTATATCTAGACTCACACTATATTTGAAAAACTAAGTGTATGCGTGATGGTTGTTACTAAGAATAACATTTTTTTTTATAATTGGTAAGACTTTGTGTATGCATGCATACAAAATTTAAGAGTGTAGTGTATAGTAAGATAGAATGTTATGTGTTTCATTGAAATTATGACTTTCTTTCTTATGTCTAGTTGCTTGAATAGAAGCTTATGTTTCCATGTATTTTAGACTATCTTATGTGACTGATTATGGAAAAATAGTAGTTATGTCTTAGAATACTAGAATATGGTAATATGGGTTATTAGAGAATTGTAGCAGTTGCTATTTTCTATACAATAAATTGTATTTGGTAGGCAACGACTTTTTTAGGCATCATATGTTATGAAATGAATTGTATATGTTTTGTAGTGAATTATATGTTGTATCTAGAATGGGTCATATGCTAATAGATATGCTATTAAATTTAAAATTTTTAGGCATCATATGTGTATTAGGACCTATGTTAATGTAGGTGCTGATGCCTTGATATAAATAATAGTTTTATAAGATAAAGCTAAACTATGTAAGGCAATGTTCATGCTACAGATAAAGATAAAGAGTAGTTTGTTTTCCTCAAGTAAAATATTGTTTAAAACCACCTTTGCAAGCATCTATAACCTTAATCACATCCTTGTATCAACTCTTTAATATACCAAATGATATATACACACAAAGTATATATAAAAAACCTAAAGATATCTTTTATATGCAAAGGATTTTTATGTATAAAATATGTAAATAAAACCTTCAAGTTACCCTCAAGTTGTCTACTCCTTTTTGCTAGGTTTTTTTCTCTCAAAAATGATTGGGAATGGTGGTGGAATTCATAAATTCATTCCAATTCAGCAAAAACTTTATCCATCAACTACACCTCCAGGATTTATTAATTCAAGATACTAGAAATCATTCAAAAACTAATGCATTGTATCACTTTGTAGGCACTACTTACATCAATTTCTATCCTCAAGCTCCCCATCACTTTCTAGTTACATTATCTACCATGGTATCTATATATGATGGAAGATCTCATCAGCTTAAGAATATAATTTCAAAGTTTAAAGATGTGGATCTAGTTTTAATGCCTAAATGGAAAGAAAATGCAAATTTTTGGCGAGTCAACGATTTGTGATTTCTAGGTAAGGAGTCTTACTTTGATTGCTTTGGAAGGCCATGGTTGTTCCATTATATGTTTGAAAGTATCTTTTATATGACATTGATTATGGATGGTATGATTTGATATCTAACAAACATTTCCCAAAATTAATTCTCATGCCTTTCATTTAATAAAATCTAAATTTTATGTGAGTTGCTAATTTATGATGATTGATGTAATGTGTAAGGATAAAACCATTGACTATAAGATTGAGAAAATTGAAGCGATATAATATAGATGCCTATTTATCATAAGAGAAGGTATGCATGCTAGATTGGATATATTTTTGAAGTGAACTTAATCAGTTCTATTTTATAGAGACAATAGGATGCCCACTCAAAGGGATGAAATAATAATGTTTAGAGTGAAAGTTGAGAGATCTCCAATGATATATCTTATTACTAGATGATTGTTACAATGCTATATAGTCAAGTGTATATTGTTGCCAAGGGATGGGATTTTCATCTTTAATTATGATTTTGTTTTGAGATTTGTTCCTCAGAAAGGCAATGGGCATAACATTTTGAAATTTGAATGTAGTAGACCAATCACATGTGTACTTATCTCCCTAAAACATAATAAAACTATGAAGGAGAATTATAATTTAGAATCCTTTATCTTTTAGAGATTGTTGACTTACTCCATGAGTAGAAACATTTTTAAAGATTGATGAAACCATAGAGATTTCTTGATCATGAGATATAAATGAACTTTTTCATTATATTTTCTTATCATTGGAGTACTTACATAGGGTTCATGGTATAATTTACAAGTACTCGAATATACATATTTTACCCTTAGTTTATAGATATATGTAATGAATCATAGTGTCCAAAGGACCAAAACTATAACCATTTTAAAATAATATTCTAAAAATAGAATGAAATGTGTAAATAAATGATATAACAGGTTTATGAGTTCTTTGTTTGTCTAAAAATTATTTAATGATTGTTAGTTATATGTTTTCAATATTGAATACTTGTGTGTGATACATATTATGAGAGTGGTAATATGTATAAATGTTTGGTTATATTTAGATTATAATGGTGCATCATGATGCATACTTATAAGTTTTAATAGTATGCAATTTAAACTTAAGGTATACTCAGTTGGTATAATCATGTACTTGCTTGATTGTTATTATGTATGTAGGTCGTATGATTCTTAAAATCATGAGTTTAGCTATATATATTTATTTAATTGTGAACTATGATAGTATGAGATATCATAGAGTAATACAGTATAAATGTATGTTATACTTAGATGTTACATATTATAATTGTTATATCTAGACTCACACTATGTTTGACAAACCAAGTATATGCGTGATGGTTGTTACTAAGAATAGAATATTTTTTGATAATTGGTAAGACATTGTGTATGTGTACATACAACCTTTAAGAGTGTAGTGTATGCTAAGATAGAATATTATGTGTTCCATGGAAACTATGACTTTCTTTGTTATGTCTAGTTGCTTGAATAGAAGCTTATGTTTTCATGTATTTTAGACCATCTTATGTAACTTATTATGGAAAAATAATAGTTATGTCTTAGATTATTCGACTATTGTAATATGGGTTATCATAGGGTGTAGAATTTTCGCAAATGATTTACGATATTAAAACCTATAGTTAATTGTGTATTTTACCTAGATAATATTAACTGTAGACATTATTTTTAGTATGAGATGAAAAATAATGTAAGACTCATTCATACGTTTGACATAATAAATGTATGGTTTCATTACTCGTATGTTTACTATTTTATATGTTCAGTTTTATAATAGGATGCAAATTATATGAATATTGTGGTTGAATTGTATTTGACTAATATAAATTACTGATATTGAGTAATAAGTGATATGGACTTCACTGGCTTACTAACATCACAATGTGAGATGAAAGCAATCTGATTAAATGGTGTGCATGAATTTTGACTGATCTATAGATCACTATTATTTATTATTCTTGAAAACCTTGATCAAAGTATGTTTAATGAGGCATTGTCATTTTATGAATGTAATTTACATGTTTATGCCATATCTTACAATAGCATAGGTTTTTTATGATACACTGCATGTTTAGTTTTAGAAATCATATAGGAAATGGGTACTTGATTGTCTCTTTAGATTCTTGCACCATTACTATCTACTCATCTATGAAGTGAGGGCCACTTTTTGATGGGATTAGTGTAGGGGATAATTTGTCTATGGTTGGTGTCAAAAAATATTCAGATGATGCTTTGCCTCCCTATAACAGTACTTACTTGGAGAAAACACTTGAGATTTCCACAGGTACTAGAGAGTATGGGAAACTCATGCTCCAATGAGCCATGTATCTTATTTATGTACATTATATTATGTTGTATTTATTTTTAGAAACATTTTCATGAAGATTTGTAATTAACTATTTACTGAAGATTGACAAGAGTGACTGTGTTTTGAACCAGAAGTGTATGGTTATTTGTAATTAATTTCTATGTTTGTATCATGATGTGTTTTATTATGTTGATAAGTGATCTAAGATCTATGACTTGGTATATTTTTTTACAATTATCTCTCTTAGATTATGTTTTATGATCATTGCTTAGATTCTCATGGTGAAACTTGTTTATAGTATATGTATTCATTAAAAAAAATGATCCCAATGAGTTTTTTACATGTGGAATTAGATCTATGGCTCAAAATCTAGGACCTAATGAGTCCATTAGAACATTAGTGTATTTCTATTGACAAGTGTGAACCTAGTGACATGATGTAGTGCACTAGTATTTTGGATTTATGGCTCCTTCGTGAAAAACCATGTTACACTAGGAATGGAGTTTTGAGACTTGATAAATCCTCTTGTATGGCTTGGTGACTATTGTAAGTACAAGACATGTATGAAATGTGTATGGGGAACATTGAGCGTATACCCTTAGGAGCACTCGTACCCTTTTGAGTTGTTAAAGGGTTGGTTTATCAAATGTCCTAATTGGGATGGTTGTATACAAGGTTTGGAAAGGTGAGTACATAGAATACTTCATATGATATGAATCAGAGATTTTTAACCTAGTTTGATCACTTAGATCGAAGACTTGAGTATGATTACATCCATCTTGGTAATCGACACATCTTCACCATTTGTGTTTTATGTTGTGAATATTTTACAAGCATTGGATGATTCTCACTTAAGTATATGTGTTTTAGTTTTTATGTATTATATATACTAATCCTAAGAGTGGGAAATCTTATAAGACCATTTTTGTTTAGTTGAGTACCACCTATTGCAGTGGTAATTTTCATGTAGTAGAGTATAAATGTCTTGGTTGAGAATTCCTTTATGTTAGGAGTTTGTTTTTAGTTTGGCACCTTATCATCATGTGGATTAGTAAGAAGTGTCATCTCTCAAAGTGGGCATAGAGGTGAGTTATCACTCTCTCACTTTGTTTGACATCATTATAAGCCTACCAAGAGGATTCATATTTTCATGAAGTTGATTTAGATCTTCCTTAAATGGGAACTTGTTTCTGAAATGTTGTTTTGACCTTATTCCCTTGAGTTCATGGGATAAGTGCCTTCTACATCTTGTTGAGAGAGAAGTTGTATAATTGGATGAAATGATACATTTATGTTGATTAGTATTTTCTTCTAGTTATGAATGTAGGTTATGATACTACTCATGCAATATTTGTAAATGAGTAGTGATTTGTCAGCTGGAGTTGCAGTGTTACATTTTTATCATGTAAAGGTAATTAAGAGTTTTGTTGTTGAGATGTCAGTTCCCTAATTTCCACTTGTGACTTTTTCCATAATACAAAGTTCAAGGAGTCCAATGGTCTTACTTTTTATAGAAAAAACATTTTCCACATCAAAAAAATATTTTTCCATTGTTAAACAACATTTGGTTAGAACATTTTCATCTATTTTACTACTAGGCTCCCAAAATATAACGTAGTGCCCTGGCTTAATTGACATATCTGCATAGTTTGTGAAGTCAACAAGCTTAATATTTTCTTTGGTCAAGAGTTTGGTAGCCTTATCAACAACTATTTGTAAATCTTTCTTAGTTGTCTTATCAATTATGATTGTAATAACAAGTTACTTTTGACATATATATGACAACTATGAAGTAGAATTACAAAATTCAGTTACTCTTACAACATCACCAAGCATATAAATGTAAATCCATGTATGCAGACAAAGGAAATAAAGGTTATAGATTCTCCATATCATAGAAAATTTCAAACACTATAATCTAGACTTCCATGTATTTTGCTTAAATAAAACCAAAATTTCATAGACAAATAGAAAAATGCCATACTATACATATACATATACTATACACACTCATATACATATACATATAAAGTTTTTAACTACTTTAAGTTTTCCATCTATATTAATTTCTAGGTATTTTTTGTATGCCACTATATGTCGCAATATAAATATCTATAATTTTTTATGTATCTTATATGTTATTAATCTAAATGCAAAATAAATTATATGGTTTCAAACTAGGCTTAATTATATGCATATTAAGAAAAAATATTTTTTAGGTAGTTAGGGGAGCACATATCCAATTTTTTATTATTTTCACGATGTATTTACTTGTAAAAATAATTAAAAAATCAATATTCATCGACAAATTTAAAAAAGTAGATTGCAAATTAGATAATTTCCTCTAAATTTTTTACCAAAGAGATTTAAATAATAATAAATGATGCTAAAAATGAGGGGGCACACGAGCAACTTTTACTTTGTATTTTCTGAAAACCCGAAGTTCGTCTTTAAATTTAAGATATTTTACTTACTTGTATTTGACCATTTCAAAAAAATAGTACTTTAGAAACTAGATTTGATTGTTACAATTCATGTTTTTATATAATCTTTAAATTTTTAATGTATTCATCTGAAATAATCTATACAATTTGAAGATTGTTATTTTCGAAGAAAAAAATGTTCATTTAAAACTCTCTTTTGACCAACCAATTCCATGCACTTACCGTTGTTCCTTTTATCTTATTTTAAAACATTTTTTAATTGGATTTATATTTGTTTCTTTCTAATATAGTTTTGCTCACACTCTTGGTTTACTCTATTTTGTTTTTAGATTTTAATCTTTTTGGCTGAATTCTTTGAAACTCGGTCAACCAATTATTGTAATTTTTTTGTTGGTAATATTTTTATTATTATTTTCAGGATTATTAACTTTTTATTCTATGGATAATATCATTTAAACTTGGTTGAGGTCCTCCATTTCCTCAATATATCCAAAATGAAAAATAAATAAATAAATAATCATTCAACATAAATTTTGAAAAGATATATAATTCATTATTGTAATTTGCTATATATTTATTTGTAAAATATGTATTCAGATATTGGCATTCTATGTAGTTCAGTGATTTTATTTGAATACTTTCTATTGAGACATGTACCAAAAAAAAAATCAATTATTGTCCTAATTTAACCTTATAATGGTTGATGTCTTAAAATTCGTAATTAATTTCAAGAAAATTAAATAAAAATCAAGATGATTTTTCCTTAAATTAGTGTTATAAAAACACTAATATGAAAAAAAATTATTTTTTTTATAAATTTGTATTGCTCCATATAGTTTTATTATAATTAATATTTTTTTAAAACTATTTTCTACAAAATTTTAAACATCACATCCCTGACACAAATATAGAACTAGAAATATCAATGATTTGATTTGAATTTTTTTAACTCGATATGAAGAATTTAACAATACTCACTCATAATATAGAGAGATATTGATCCCCATGCCTTAATCACCAATCCAAATAGTTACAAGAGTTTTTCTAAATGGTATTTTGAGAATCTATTTATTAAGTAAATATTTTCTATTCTTTATTGGCAAGTACACCCAATTCACATATTTTGAATGTAAGTAGAGTATTTGTAGTATTTGACATGGGTGTTGCTTCCATGAGAGTGCCTTTCTACATTTTATAAATTTAAATGGCCAAAATTAGAGGATATTTAATTAATATAAATGATTTTATCATCACAAATAACCACTTTATATTATGTTTCATAAATCTTTCTTTTACAAGATCTTTAATTATGTAGGATTAGATGGTTGGAGTTACAAGATTTTGTGCTTTTTATAATTTGTGGTCATGTTATTTTTACCCAAATCTTTTCATTGATTGTATTTATATATAAAGTAGGACGAAGCTATCCCAATTGTAAATAAGACATATCAACAAAAAATTGTTGAGAGTGAAATTCAAACAATAAAAGAATTAGTAGAGCCCAAATAAAGGTAAGAGGTTTTTGAGATGAATCAATGCTTTTTTATTAGAGTAATAGATATTATCATACTTTCTATTCTTTATTAATTTAGTATTGTATTTTAATTTTATTTTTGTAATTAAAATGAGATTTTATTTCATTTTGTCAAGTAGTTTCTATTATATATTTATATATATATGTATATATATATATATATATATATATATATATATATATATATATATGTATGTATGTATGTATGTATGTATATATGTATATATATATATGTATATATATATATATATGTATATATATATATATGTATATATATATATATGTATATATGTATATATATGGATATATATATATATATGTATATATATATATATGTATATATATATATATATGTATATATATATATATATATGTATATATATATATATATATATATGTATATATATATATATATAATTAAAATATATATATTGTGATTTATATTAAGCTTCACTCTTTAAAATTTAGTGATCAACTTTTAATCCATGCCTTTACAAGATTTGTTTTTATATTTATAAATATTATATTTATTTAATGTAAAGAAATTAATTAATTAATTTTTAATAATTAATTTTATTATACAATAAAATAAAATGAAAGATATCAATTGGTAAATTTAATTTATTTACACGCCTACATAACTTTAATAATATTATCATATAAACAGAAAATAACCTCTTTTATCTTGATATTGATTGAGAGTAGTCCAATAACAATGGAGAATCCTAACCTATAACTTATTTCAGCATCTAAATCCTCTTCTCCTACTTCACTTGCCTTTATAAACTTAATATATTATTTTCCTACTTCACTTGGCTTTATAAATTTAATATATTATTTATTTTACATGAGTTTTCCATTGTCTATGGAAAATGAAACATAGTCCTAATGACATCATCAAATACATGAAAGACAATTTTTCGTACTTAAGATTGAATGAGAGTAGTCCAATAACAATAGAGACCCCTAACCCATAACTTAACCCCACTACCACTTCCCACCATTTGATTTCAGTATCTGAATCCTCTTCTTCTGCTTCACTTACCTCTCCACCACAGTCATTTGGAAAAGAAAGGGTTCCAATATTGTTTATGAATGGAATGTCATATAGATGGGCATTGCCTATGAAAGATGATTTGTCAAAAGTTAGAAACTGTCCTCCATGAGGTACTTTTCCCTCAAGCATGTTGTAGGAGACATTGAAGAATTGCAAAATAACAAAGAGATTGAAGTTCCAATGGAATTTTTCCATTCAATTTATTTTTTGAAAGATCCAAAGACTCTATTCAATTTATTTTGTGAAAGATCCACAGACTCTATTCAATTTATTTTGTGAAAGATTCATAGACTCTAGTTGACCCATGCCTCCCAGTGTGTTTGGAATTTGGTTGCTAAAATTATTTCTAGAAAGATTGAGACCTTTTAAGTCTTGAAGGAATCCCATTTCTGGGGGAATCTTCCCTATAAAATTGTTACTTGATAGATCCATAAATTTGAAAATTGTAAAAAGTGTCTCATATTCCAGAAAGCGGTCTTTTGTGGAAACGGTTATGTGATTCTTATACTCAATGTCCTTTGTAAAATAACTAATCTGCAGTGCACCACTCTGATGCATTGACCATTGCCCTTAAACTTGTCACACTAGATGGAATAGACCCTGATAGTTTGTTGTGAGAAAGGTCTAAGATTTGAAAATGTGGGCGGGCAATTATTTAGGGAGGAATATTACCTTGGAATCTATTGGAGTTCAACATCAAAATCTCCAGTTTTGACAGATTTCCAATCCACCCGGGAATGGTACCTTTCAAATCATTATTTCCTAAATCCAAAATTTGGAGAGAAATGTAATTTGCTATGGATGGTGAAATAGCCCCTTGAAGATGATTACCATTCAGACTCAATGTCTGAAGATTTCTGTGATTTCCAAATGCTGGCATATCACCTTGCAGATTATTTTTAGCCAAATTTAAAAATACTAAACCCAAACAGTCGCCTGTAAACTTTGCTAGAAAAGTACCGCTAAGCATATTACTTGACAGGTCAAGAACTCGCATACCTGTGGTACACATGGAATTTGGAATGCTTCCGCTAAGATTATTCCCTTGCAAAGATAAAAGCTTAGCTCCGTGAAGATAAGTCCCAATATCTGAAGGAATTGAATCTATAAACTTATTATCTGCCAGGTCCAGCTGCAAAACACCAATAGGTGGCAGAGGAAGAACACCTTCTAAACTGTTATTGTGCAGATCCAGGAACGCCATATCTTTGGGTGCCGGTTTAGATGGCAATGAACCCATAAATTGGTTACATGAGAGGTTGAGACTATAAAGAACAGGAAGATCCCATATCCATGTTGGAATATTGATTTACAAGAAATGAGGGGAATTCAGGTAAATTACAAAAAGCCAGTCCTAGCAACCAGAGCTTCGCAAACTTGGGAACCCAGGTTGAACCAATGCTCACAGTTAAATGATTGTGAGAAAGTACCATTTGTTCAAGTCCAGTGAGATTATCAAACAAGGAAAGGGAAATGGGGCCGCTTAATCTATTGGAGTAGAGCAAAAGGTCTTTTGAGCTAAAAAGATTTGAAATTGTGGAGGGAATCATTCCGTTCAATTGGTTGTCACCAAGGTGAAGATGAACAAGGGTGGAAAGATGACCTAAACAAGGGGGTATTCCTCCTGTTAAGTTGTTGGAAGACAGGTCCAAATGAACAAGCTTAGACAAGTTGTGTATGGATGAAGGAAGTTGTAACATATTTATGAGTTCTCTATTTCATTGTAATTATTATGACTGACTATTACTATGTATATATTTAACATTGAATACTTGTATGCAGAGCATATTGTTAGAGTGTTATATATATAAATGCTTGGTTATATCTAGTATATTATGGTGTTTTGTGATGCATTCTTGTATGTTATGATGATAGCATGCAATTTAATCTTGGGAAATACCCAAGTGGTATAATCTTGTGCTTGATGGTTATTATGTTTGTGGATTGGTTGATTGTGAAATCATAAGTTTGATTATGCATATTGTTTAGTAGTAAACTATGATAGTATGGGGTGTCATAAAGTACTAAAGAGATTATGTTATTCTTGGATGGTATATATCATATTTTATATGCTTAGACTCTAATTTACGTTTGATTGATTTAATGTATACATGTTGGTTATTACTATGAATAATATGTTTTATGATAGTTGGTTAGAATTTTGTATATGTGTGCATACAACATTGAGAGCTTGGTGGATGCAATGTTAGCATGTTAGTATGTTCCATGGGAAATTGACTTGATTAATTATACCTAGTTATATGAATAAAAGCTTATGTTTTCATGTATTTAATACTACTTTATATGACTAATTTTAGGAAAACTAATAGTTATGTCTTAGAATACTAGACAATGGTAATATGGGTTATCATAAGGTGTTTTATGGTTGGAAACAAATTGTGATAGTGAAAATCTATATTTAAATGTCTACTTACCTAGGTGGTATAAACTATAGTCATTATTTCTAGTATGGGATGTAAATTAATATAAGATTCATTCATATGTTTGATAAAATAAATGTATGCTTTGGTTACTCTTATGTTTGGAATGTTACATAATTTATTTGATAGTAGGATGTAAATTAAATAAATTATGTGGTTGAATTGTATTTAACCAATCTACATTGCTAATTCAGAGTAAGGAGTGAGATAGACTTCACTCACTTGTTAGTATCACAATGGCAGATGAAGGCAGTCCAATCAAGTAGTGTATATAAACTTGATTGATCTATATTGTTATTGATTATTATTTGTAAAAATTTGGGCCAAAGTATGTTGAGTAAGACATTATCATTTCATGAGTGTGATTCACATGTTTGTGTGATGTCTTGCAATAGAATGAATTTCTATGATATGCTTCATATCTAGTTTAAATCATACAACACATGGGTACTTGCTTGTCTCTCTAAATTACTATGTCATCACTATATAATCAGCTATAGAGGGAGGGAAATTTACTAATGGGATTAGTGCATTGGATAGTTGGTTCATGGTTTGTATGGAAAATCACTTAGATGATGGTCTCCTTCTCCACTATAGTACTACTTATCAAGACAACACTTGAGATTACCATAGATAATTGAGTTCATAACTATGCTTCAAAAAGTCATGTATCTTATAAATACATTGTATTAATTTTTACTTATTATTGAATATCGTCATGAGATTTTAAATTACATGTTTTTATATATTGACAGTGGTGGTTGTATATTTGTATCAATTGTGGTTGATTTAATATGGTTATTTTTTATATTTGCATTTTTATGTACTCTCATGTTATTAGGGATTAGTGATATGTGATGTCATATTATTATTTGGTTTTATCACATGTTAAGTATTTCATATGATATCTATAGATTATTATGGTGTAATCTATATTTCGAGTATGTTTTTAATTTAAAAAAATCATTTAATTCTATCTCTAACCCAACGGGGTTGTTACATGTGGTATCAGAGTTATGGCTTAAACTCTAAGACCTAATGAGTCCATTAGCATTTTTGTGTCTTTATGTTCATCAGTGTGAACCCAGTGGCTTGAATTTTTGCATAGGTATTTTGAATTTTTAGTATCTTAATGCAGAACCATGTTACGCTATGATTGGAGTTTTGTGACATTCGTATAATGTGTGTGCACCCTTAGGATCACTTGTACCATTTTGAGTTGTATAAGAGATTGATTTAACAAGTATTATAATGGTGATGGTTGTAAATAAAGTGGGTAGGTGAGTATATAGCATAGTTAATGAGTTATGAACAAAATATTTCTACCATAGTTTGATAACTTAGATCAAACACATCGAGAGTGACTATATCCTTTCTTGATTATCAAGTCACCTTTATCATTGTGATTTATGTATGTGTATAAGTATGAGATGCTTCTTTCTTTTATATGTATTTGTGATATGTAAGATTGGAGAGAGTGTCTACAACGTCCCCCCACTCCTCTGCTGTTGAAGTGTTGTTCACTCCATCCAGAGATAGGTGTTCCAATCTTATCATATTTTTTAGCCTACTTGCCAACCTGGAACTCTGTAACCTTGTTGGATTGCCCCTCGACCTCAACCCCAAAAAGTAGAGATTCCACAAGTTTCCCAAACTCGCAAGAATTTGACCATGGAAACCACTAGAAATGTGTTGACATGAATTGTAACTGAGATTCAGATGTTCTAAATCTCACCTCTCAGATTGAAATCTGCCAAATCTAGTAGCGTAACATGGCCACCCAAATGGCGGCTACAACCAACACCTTCCCATTCGTAGCAATTGAACCCCTCCCATGATTGTAAATTGGTGGACATTGAATTCCAACACTACTAGTAGCATAGAAGAAGAAAAAGAACAACAAACTCAGAATTACAATGGATGTCATGATTTGTAAGCATCAGGGATAAATCATTTTTCCATCTAGGGGAAAGGTCTTAGTAGCTGCGCACATTAACTTTGGACAACGAATTAAGGTGTTATAACATCACATTAGACTTTGAAAATTTTACCCATTTTAATACGTCATCTTATCTACTTATAACTAAGCTTTCAAGGTCTAACACATTATACATTTTACGAAGTTCACAATTTTCTCACAAAAGGTCATAAAACACACTTTTTAAACCTATGACCAAAACATAACTTTTAGAACACCATTTCGTATTCCCCAAAGCACCAATAACCAAACATAAAAAAACCATTCATAAAATAATAATACATACATTTATATTTTAAAAATCCCTATTAACAAACCCTTCTCACCCAACCCAAATGATTCTAATCCTAATTACTTTACCCCTTCACTCAAATATAACATGAAAACCCTAAAATCAAGTCATTTTGGGTTCATAGAATGCTGAGCTCCTTCCTAACAGTGACCACCATGCCCTTTCCAAGCACTGTAAATCTCCACTTAATCTCCCATGGTAGAAAAAGAGAGATGCTCATCAGGGGCATATAGTGGAAGTATTTGGCAAATGGGGAATCGCTGAAGAGAAGGATGACTATATACTCCAGAGAGAGGACATAGTTGGTGATGCAGTTAGAGAGAGGATGCAGACTAAGATGAGAAATTAAGGAGAGCACCCCCACAATTGAGGCCTATGGAACCATGATGAAAGAACCCAAAATATATTGGATCAAGGACAAGTATATAGAAATAATGCAAGGATGGTAAAGAAAGGAGTAGCTGCCTTCATTCTGTAAATTCAACTTCATCTGTGCTTTTTTTTAGCTTTGAATTTTTTAGCTTCATGAGATGCCTTTGTTGGATTGTTTTTTCATATGATTTTAATCAAAAGTAATTTTATTTCATGGGAATGTTATAGCGTATGACTTGGAGTGGTAGACACCTCCACGGGACATATCCTTCATGCCATGCAATTTTAAGATTATGGTAGGGCATGGTCATGGTATTTTCACTTGTCTGATAGCAGTCATACAAGGATATAGCAATTAACCTTCTATACATCTGAATGAATTTTCACATGGTTGTGCTCTCAATCTCTATTTTTAAGGTTCTTTATTAGTTTCCACATTCTTTTTGTTGGTTGTCTTGTTTGGCATATCCACTCTCCAATATTAATATGTAATCCATCTAGTCTAGCCCATCTGTACTTGGTTTTATTATTTTTTTAATCTCAAAGTAGGATCTATCTTCTTAGAAGACTTGAAAATATTTATTCTATTTGTTTGTGACAAGATGATAAAATACATGATGTTTTGGGTCACTTTTAGAAGGAATTTGAGGGAGGCAATTCAGCTAAAAATCTTGGTGAGTGCAAAAAATTGGTAATGAGAAATATGAGAAGTAGATTGCAATTTATTTCCTTGTTTGGTCCCTCATGACATCATTGTTTTATTTAGTATCAAGGATAAAAAGCTTATAATGTTGCACATTATTTTGAAAAGGTGAAAGATTACTTTTTGATAATTCTGTAAAGGAACACATAAAAAATTATACTTATTTTAATAATCTTCTCAAAACCTTTTGTTTTCTATAGATGGCTTGCAAAAGGATGAGTAGAAAGATCCTTACCATCTTGTTTTGCTTTACAAATGTGATCCTATGTACCTTGTAGGTTTTTACATTGGGTTTTTATACCTAGTTTCAGTGCCCTTGTTTTCTATGTTGATTTTAAATCAATACATGATAACCTGAAAATGTGTATGAAAGCTTTTTTAGTATGCCTACAAGAGAGATGCATCCATATGGTTTCTAGGTTTAATTTGCGTTGGGTTTTTATACCCATTTTTAGTGCCCTTAATTTCTCTATTTTTTTAATTCAATACATACTAAACTGAAAATGTGTATGGAAACCTTTGAGTATGGCTACAAAAAAGATGCACCAATATAGTTTGTAGATTTACTTTGGCATTCAGATCAAAAGTTGTTATTTTTGTTAAATAGCATCACTATTTTCTTTCATTATACTATTTTTGATACATTTAATTGAAATAAATCTGTTTAATCCTTCATTCTACTATTATATATGCATTAAATAAAATTATTTTTAGTTTTCAAATTATAGACTGTATTTATAATGCATGTTGCTTATATTTGATTTAGGTCCATTGATTTTGCTTTTGATGATAGATTTTGGACAGCTGGGTTTATTTATAAAATAATATTTACAGTCATAACTTATAATATATTATGTTTTTAGTCCCATTCATTTGAATTCTCCCATTTTGTTGTAATGAGATATGTTTGAATAGTCATAAGTTTTTTAATCTTGTTGATTGTAGATTCTTTACCGTGATCATGTTTGAAGATGAATGCAATTTTATAGTCTATCATGGCAATATTTCATTGAATTATATCTTATGTTTTAAAACACAATTCATTATTGGAAATTAGTTTTTCTTCTTCAGCTCATTATGTTCTTCTTTGAATCAATTGACACATGTAATTAATGTTTGAAAACTAACTAGTATTTTATGCTCGAATAATAATTTTTTTACCCTTGAATAATACATTTATGAATGTCATCGGGTGGTTTGTAGGAAATGAAGGGAAGCGAGGAGGAACTAATTTATCACGGGTCTATGGTGATATTTTCTCTAACCTCACTAAGGCAATGAGATATGTTTATAATTTTTTTCTTGTAACTTGAGTTATACATGTACATTAAATTTAATTTGTTAATATATAAAAATAAGGCATGCATCCATAGACACGAATCAATTACATGCCTTCAATGTGTATGTGTATGTTAAATATGTGTATTTATATATGTGTATTTGTCTTAGTGTATAATGTGTGTGTGTGTGTGTGTGTGTCTGTGTGTGTGTGTGTGTGTGTGTGTGTGTGTGTGTGTGTGTGTGTGTGTGTGTGTGTGTGTGTGTGTGTGCATGTGTGTGACACACAAATGCCAGCCTTGAATGTATGTTTAAATATACATACACATACATATGTAAAAAACATACATACATGTGTTTATATATGTATGTGTGTCTATGTGTGTATCTATATATGTATGTATATGTCTATATGTACACATGTTTAAATATAAATGCATATACATATATAACAAACATACATACATGAGTGTATATAAGTATGTGTATGTATGTTTGCATAAACATACACATATATACATATGCATAAATAAACATACACATACATCATTACAATTAGCAGCTTAGAGACCAATGAAAAATATATTTTTTTACTTAAAATGGAAAAAATAGGTGATATTAAATTAAGTTTGGACAAGTTTTCTATTCATAGAACAAAAAAGTTACAAAATATATTGGGTAGTAGTATGACGTCCTAAAAAGTTCTTGGTACCTCCTATTACTAAAATTATATCAAACCATTGCTTCCAAAAAAAATTGCTATGACATGATTAAAACAATGATGGAAATGTGAATTCTTCTTCAAGATTGTATGGTTTTTTACTACCTTATTTTAAAGCAAGCATTGTTGTGTCCTCCTTTGCGGGTGTGCATGGCACATTGATTGTGCATGTTGAAGGAAACAAAATATGGATTGCATGAGCAAATTGCATTTGACTTGAAGGAGAATACATGGTTTTTAAATCATGTGAATGCATGCTTGCTGATATGGTAAAATTCATTACCATTGAAGAAGCAAACAACATTTGGTTTGTAGGAGAAGAGGAGCTGTAGGGTTGAAAATTAGTGACATTTGCATATTGTGGATTGAAAATGTTGTAGAAATCCAACATGATTGGGTGTTGTGAAGGAAGAGGATTTTCTCCAATTCTTAGATGCCTTTGCTTTTGCATCTCCTTTTCAATCATATCTTTCTCCCATTCAAGTTTGTCTTGTTCTTTTTTTCCTCTTTTTCTTATTATTGTTTCATCTTCTCCAAGTCCTTTCTTTATCTTTTAAACTCTCTTTCTAGTTTTCTTGATTCCCTCTTTTCTTCTTCAAGAATTTTATTTTCCTTCCTCTCCTTGTTCTTTTTTTCTTGATTTTATCTCCTCCAAATCCTTCTTTTGTGCTTATTGTTGTTCAAGCAAGTGAAAGTACTCATCTGATGTAATAATTTGTGATTGTTTACTCAACTTGATAGTCCCATTGCTTGTGAGAACTACTCTTTAACCAACCCTATCAATTGGTAGCTTTAGGAAATTACCTAATGACCCACCCACTCATTTTCTTGGTTATTCATTGTTGGTCTGTTCTTGCAAGTCTTCTATATAATTTTCCAATAGTTCCAAATATGTAGCTTTGAGATGACATTCCTCTAATTCTATATAGTTGTAAACTATTCCATGTGGAATGGTAGGAGGGGATTGCATAAAAAGTGATACATCATCATTCAGTACATCGAGGGAAATCCCCATATATTTTTTGGTACATATTACTCATTTTTATACATACTCTCCAGGTTGTCATAAAATGTTACAAGTATGCTTGGTCTAAGCATGATTGCTCAGTCATGATCTATGCCTTCTGTAGTCCTTAAAGATAGATCCAAATGCCTATTTTTGAACCCTTCCCACCAAGATCTACCAAGAAAACCATCCTTCAAAGGAATAGGCCTTGTTTCACATATGTGTGTTACTTGATCCTTTCATGCACTAATTTCTAGCTCATGACCCATATCTACCATGCCTTTTCACCATTACATAATTTCCATCTCTTATTCATTTTTTAGAATGGTTCTTAGTCCCTTGCACTTGGTTTTTATGAGACCACATAACAAGGTTGTCAACGTGCTTGGAGGGATATCCCACTTGGCTGCAATAGTCCTTATGGATAGTCCATTTTCCTTGATGTCCCTTATTGGTTATTTCATGTCATTGTCTATCCACTCTTTTATGAAAGAAACTTTCTTTGATGTACTAGTATTATATCCATTAATTTTAACATTCTCTTCAATATATTTTGATCAATTGGGTGGAGGCTCTTCAAGTGTATTTGACATAATTTATTCTATTGGTTTCATAACATCATTGTCCTCCTCAGATTTAGGTACATCAACCTATTTCACACCCCTTTTTTGGGGGTTCATATGTGACTTATGCACTAGTCTCTTCATTTTATTCTTTTGTACCATGATGATCTGCAAAAAGAAACATTCAATAATAAACATTCAGTAAAAAACTAAAAGTTGATAGTCTTAACTTATGGTTAGGTAAGTGTGTAAACCTTCTAGGCTCTCTATCTGTAATGAGAAACATTGAGAAATAAACACTAAGTAATAAACTTTTTTCTATAATTTGTTAGTGAGTAATCCAGTTGACAATCTTGACATATGGCCAGCAAGAGTGTAAACCTATCGGGCTCTTGTTTTGAGAAAGCCTAGTTAGTTTACACACTTACCTAGCCATACTGAGTTTTGGATAGAACACAGATCAACCTAAAATGAGCCTCAAATGATGAGCTATTAGATTTTTTGTGATATATTTTGGCAAAGTTATAAAGTAATTAGGGTTACTTTAACTTGGATAGGGTGAGGAGGGTATGTTAAAGGGGCTTTTTCAAATATGAATATAAGTAATAATAATTTATGAATGGTTTTTTCATGCTTGGCTATTGGTTCATTTGGGCTTAGGAAATGGTGTTTGAAGGGTTAATTTTTACTTGTTATAAAGTGAAGATTGATCCTATTAGATATATTATCAATATTATCAGATCTTAGAAATCCGTGATGTCATTATTATTATTACTTCAATACTCATTGTGCCTACAAGCCTTCTGATCCTCTAAAAGTCCTACCACAATCAAACAATACATTAGTATTTTATTATATTTGGGCTTATATATGCATGCATATATAACATCATTATAGGTAATTCTATACAGAACAAGAAATATGGGATATAAAATAATTTGGCCTGGTTGAACCACAGAAAAACTACCTAATGTGTCCTAGTTTCTATAGCTTATTATATAATTTGTATCCAATCTTATTGTCAATTAGTAGAGATATCTCTCAAAAATCTATGCCATGAGAGCAACATGACAAAAAACTATAGGGAGATGTTGAGTTATATTTCACAGGCCCAATAACTCATAATAGATCACAATATGGTTTCACAATAGTCTATTTATTATTGAGCCAAGAGTTGAATTAATTATGGACATCTGGTGAATAATAATTATGGTTAGTTATTGAGTACCTATGTTGAAATTCAAGTTAAATTTAGTAGTTATGTACTAGTCAACTCAATTTCCCTTCACAAGAAGTGTATCTTATAACCTCTAGAATGTAGCATTTATGGTCAGTTATTAAGTGTCAGTATTAAAATTCATGTTGATGTCAACAATTATATTCCTGACAACTAAATTGACCATTATGTTCAGAGTATGTTAGCATATCATCAGTCATGTTGAGGTGAGGAGAAATTGGGTCCAGAGTCATCCTCCACTAATGAACTATGTCTTTCTATGGAATAATAAAGCATGTATTGATCATCTCATGTGACAATTTAATTTATTGTGTTTTTCCATTATCTCATTTAGCATTTGTACATGATAATTTGATTCACAATAGTGTTGCATAGAAATTTTAGCTAGCATTCACACCAGCTAGAAAAAATCATTGGCCATATATATAGGGAATGTACATCTTGCCAATAGGATTTTGTAGCAGCTGTGTGGGGAAGTGGGATGTTTATTTGTTAAAAAATAGTCCTTAAAATGTTTGTGTGCCAAAACAAAATTTTATTTGAGTAAAGAGTTACAAGGAGAAATGATACAAACTAAAGTTCAAAATTGTTCGAGAAAAAATGTTTTTGTTGAAGGTAAAGCATCCACTAAAGTAGTTCTTTAAACTTCATAGGGACTCATCCTAATTAGGTAGTTTGTGGAATATAGAGCTAACAGTCATAGTAAAGATAAAGTCATAGTAAAGATAGAGTCATACGGAGCTAACAGTCATAGTAGAGATATTTATTATGTACAATTTTGAAACATAAAAAATAAATTGTCCCTGTCATTTAAAAAAATAGTGTTCATAATTTTTCTTGACTCTTTAGAAATGGAGTAGTTAAGAAAGATGACTCTTTAAAAATAATGCTAACTGTTGGTAGTATTTTGTATTTGGGAGGGTCAATTGCTATGAAACTTCAATTTCATTTAATAAATATTGTGTACACTAAAATTTGAGGTGGAAATTTAGAAATAAATAGAGTCGGGGCTATTTCAAACAAAAACATATTATTATAGTCTATTATTTCCAACCTGGGATTAATGCAGACTGCACTTCTCCGCCAAGTTGTTTTATTGTAAGACTATGAATCCTCTTCTACTTTGTGTTGTGCTTGTATGTATATACTTTGTAACTCATAATCTATTCTTTTTGCTATGATGAAATAATTTGTGTGTATGAATTATAGTGAAACTGTTGGAGAGTCTCATATGCATTATAGGTATTTATGAAGTTTATATCAAATTGAAGGGAATGTTTAAATTTCAGAGGTAATATTTAAAAAAAATTGATTGTTTTGCTTAGAATTGGAGGGAATATAGAAATTTTAGACGTAATTTTTAAATTTGTGTCTAAAATACATGTTTTTTTTTTTAAAATAGTGAACCTTACATCATTATTTTTGTGTAGGTACTAGGTTTAATGCAAAAGTTGTGCTTACCTATTGAAGTAGGTGACATTGGAGGAGTTGAATGATGGGATGAAATGAATGATTTTAATAGAATTTAAAAGATGCACACTTTGTTCCAATAGCTAAACAGATTTAGATATATACAAGTATAAAAATTTATGAGTTTATATTTACATCAGTAGTTTATCAATGAATACTGACATCTAATTTTTGTATTATGTCACTTTATTTGAATATTAAAACACATATTTTTTAATTATATTATTTCAAAATATATTCAATTTTGAGTTTTATATATTATTAGATAAATTTATTATTGTCAAATGTCAATGTCCTCGTACAGTACATTTTACAAAAAAAATAATAATTAAATGTGTTTACTTTTTAAATAAAAATAAAATAATTATTGGAGAAAATGTGTACAACTATTGGGACCTAGTTGAACATTTAATTATTCCACCTTTGGAACATGTTCAATGATTGGGACCTTTCACCTTTTTCCACATTTTCCCTCCCATTCCCACTTCTTTGATGGGCAAAAACATTTACTTTAATAATTATTATTATATTTATGTCATTCATACAAAAATGACTAGTATGGAATCACACACTAAATTAAATCAATTCCATGACTCAAAGATCAAATATAATTATAGTCAAAATAAAAAGTATGACATATCAATTATTTCAAATTTGGGAACAAAGCATTCTCACTATTCCATAACCTTTCTATTCCTACTTTTTTCATGATAAGGTTTGGCTTTTCAAATATTTTGATTTTTTTTTTTGTTTTTGCTTTTATTTTCATTTTGATTGTATTTTTATACATAAAATTGAATTGAACGTGGTTATATGATTTAATTTTAAAAATAAATAAATATAATGATAAAAATATCATTTCAAAGAATAAAAATTTATAACCAAATAAATATCATTATAATCATAACATTTTATTTATTTGTTCTTTATACAGAAAAGCCCAATTTTAAAAATTTCTAGCCACTATAAAGATTTAATTATTAAATAGGATCTGATTTGGGGTTAGTGTATGGAAAGTTATTACCAAAGATTAATGGAAAGGAATAAAAATAGTTTAATTGTAAAAAAAATGATGATTTTTGTTTAGGTTTGTGTCAATTTTTTTAATTTGATAAGGTAAAAATAAAGATTTTGATGAGACCACTTAACCCAGTACAAATTTAGTCAACTATCAACCAAATTAAAAAAATTACATCTACAATAATGAAGCCACAACCAACAAAATAGACACAATCCAAAACATCAAAATAAAATTAACCAAAAGATAATAAAACCACGGACTTCTACCTAAAAATTTTAAAGCAACAAAGAAAACCAACATCAAACAAGAATCAACAAAAAACTGAAGTCTCTACAACAACAACAAATTGCCCCATAAAAATGAAAAAATTATCAAATATACTATCTTTGTAATTTTTTCTTAAAATTAATTCAAATATAATTTTTAAAAATATATTACTTATAATACCAAAAATTATAAATACACACACACACAAACACATGTGTGTGTGTGTGTGTGTGTGTGTGTGTGTGTATATATATATAAGTATATGTATATGTATATGTATATGTGTGTGTGTGTGTGTGTATGTGTATGTATATATGTATATGTTTATATGTTTATGTATATATGTATATATATGTGTATATATATATACATTATATATATATATATATATATATATATACATATATATATACACATACATACATACATATATACATACATACATATATGTATATATGTATATGTATATATATACATACATATATGTATATGTATATATGTATATATGTATATATGTATATATGTATGTGTGTGTGTATATATATATATACACATAGATATATATATATAATATATATATATATATATATATATATATATATATATATATATATATATATATATATATATATATATATATATATTAAAAACTATTGTACTTTTTATTCAGACTATAATCTCATGCCATATTTTTTCATCAGGAATTTAATTAAAATATTTTGTTTAGAAAAATGGTTTTCAAATATTTCAAAAAATGGTATAAAACAAGTTTCACATTTTGTTACCAAGAATCCATCCATAATGTGAAAACAAACATGTAAATTCATTGTAAACCACTAGCCACTTCATAATTATCAAATGGTCAGAAGAGAAATCTTTGAAATAATAAACATGTACTTTTAAAGATCGAAATCAGAATACATCAAATATTATATAAGATGTATGACAGGTGGACTTTGTTAAAATGTACAATAAAATTTTGGGGAAAGCGATGATAGTTGGGACATTTCATTTTGGGGTTTCTCAAGGGATGGTTAATGTCTCCTTTTTTTATTTATATACTAGAGTATGTCAAAGTTCCACTCGATCTATTTGGAACTGATAGTTGAGGCCCTCCTATCTGAACATATATAGGAGCATGTTGAAGGTCCACTCTATCTATATATCTATCCCATTGGGGATGGTCGAGCCTATATATATATATATATATTTGGCTTGCATCATCACCCTTACCTTTCTAAATAAATACTAAATGATAATTTTCCAATGACATGTCAATTTTAAGGTATAATTTTGGTTCGACTAATCATTGGTACCTAAGGGACCAATTAATTTTAAAAATTGACCAATAACAAATTTTAAACTAATATATTATTTTATCATTGACTTTTTTTATTAAAAAAAACTACTTATCGTTAATACAAAATAAAAGGACTACTTTAAGAAAGAATGGGAGTAGTGTTTGAATATATTATTATTTATTAGTCTTGGAGGGAACTATAGCATTTGATTTGCTTTAACTTGGAATTAGTGGGTGGGTCTTGGCTAATAAGATGTCCTCATTCTAGGAGCAAAAAATATGCATGAAATTTCTGGGGAGCAAGGTGTGAGATCTTTAACGGGCCAAATAAAAAAATATTATTCATTACATTGTGATTGGAGTAAATATTTGGGACATTATTGGCACTCTCTCTTTATTTGAGGCAAGTATTGAATGCATATAGTAGAGTGGGAGATTATGAGTTGTCTAGGTGTACAATCAAGTTAAATGTTGAGATTTTATATTGTCCATATTTGAGGGCGAGTTAAATGAAAGGTGTTAAACTTGGTTGGTGGTAAGATGGGAAATTATGGTTTATGATGTCACCAAAGTTAGTAGAAGAATTGGAAACCTACTAAAGTACTTGGCATTGAATGTTAGCTTGATGTGATGTAGGATTGAGAAGAAGCGAGTAGTAACATTCATTTTAATTTCATATATTTTGTGCATTCAAAGGAGAGACTATTGGAGCTTTGTAGTTCATCAATTCTTTTATTATTTTTCATTAGCATTGTGAGTGAAGCATTGGTAAAGAAGATAGGTGCTTTCAGAGTAATTGGGTTTATACTCACAACCTATTTTTCTTTCTATTTAGCTTGTGTACATCCAAATAATATTATTAAGTTTTGTATAAACTATATCCGCTTAACTCCCTCAACAATAACTGATTAAGATGATTGAAAATGGTGAATGACTACTAAATACTCTTTCTACTGAGTATTTAAATGCTCTTGATTAGCTCCTTCTCAATAATATTAATAAGTATAAAAACAAATTTAAAAAGACACATTATTTTTTAGTATACAATAACAATAGTTTGAAATGAAATAAAATATCTCATACCTATTTGTCTCCTGCTATTTCCATATTTTCCCTTCAATTCTTATAAGAAAAAACTTTTATATTAATCTTTTTAATGATTCTATGAAATCACACAAACGTTAAATCAATTGCATGATTCAGCTTTCAAATATAACCACTGAAAAGGAATAAAGAGGATACTTTTTTTGGTATGAGATATCAATTGTTTCAAACATAGGAACAAAACATTCCCACTTTCCCACAACCCTTCAATTCCCACATTATTTTTTTCCGTGATTTTTTTTTTGGTTTTTTTAATTTTTTTGTTTTGAGATTTTTTTTTTATTGGATTTCTATCAATAACATTGTTACATACTCCCTTTATTGTTATATTCTCATAAAAGTGAGTATATGAGATCACATTTTTCAACATTAAATTGGTTTTATAATAAAATAGTTATTAGTTTAATTTAACAAAAAATTAAATATAATAATTATAATATAAAGAATATCATTTTAAAAAATAAAAAGATATAATAAATAAATGTCATTAAAATTATAAATATTTTATTTATTTGTTTTTATATTTTTAGGTTCTATTTTCAAAATTGCTAATTATTATAAAGAATTAATTATTAAACAGGATTTGGGATTAATATGTGATTGAGTTCTTCTTACCAAAAATTAAAAGAAACTCAGAAAAAGAATTTAATTGTCAAAAAAAATGATAATTTTTGTTTATAAGAATAAAGGATTAAAAAGAGGGTTTTAACAAGACCACTCAATTTTGTACAAAGTCAATCAAACATAAATCAGACTAAGCATAATTACACCTACAAAAACAACATTACAACTAATAAAAAAGACACAATCCAAAATATCAATGAAAAATTAATGAAAAGATATTAAAACTTCAGACTTGTGCTTAAAATCTGCCAAAGCAGCAAAGAAAACCATACTAAATCATCTTATAAAATTAAAAAAAAACTATCAAATAAAATATCATTACAAATATTTCTTAAAATTAAATTTTGATATTATTTTATTATAGTTTTTGTTTCAATATAATTTCATGTCATTAACCTTTTTAATCCAAAAAATATTACTTATAATCTAAAAAATTATATATATAAACGTGTATTTTTAAAAATCAAAATCAAAATATATCAAAATTATATAAGATGTACAATAAAGTGAACTTTGTTGAAGTACAACTCACATTTTCTAAGGGACGATTAGAATAAGGGATGGTCGAGGTCTTTTTATTCTCATTTATATATGAGTATATTAAAAGTTTATTTTATTTATGTTAAAGGTAGGCTTAATTTATTTGGAAGGGATGGTCGTTTATATATCTATTTGGAGATGGTCGTATATACATCTATTTGTTACGTATGATTGTATATATATGGTTTACATCGTCACTTTTATTTTATTTAGATAAATGATAGATAAGAAATCTTTGGTGACATGTCAATTTTAAATTATATTTTTAGTTCAATTAATCATTACAATAGAAAGGACTAATTAATTTTTAAAAATTAACCAATAATAAATTTTAAATTAATACATTATTTTCTCATTAACATTCAATTTTTTAAATACGATATGAAAATATATACATAAAAAATATATATATAATAATAAACCTATTTATCATTAATATAAAATAGAAAGACTATTTAAAAAAATAATAAGACGAGTAGTTAAATACATTCATATTTATTATTATAGAGGAAAGGTCCTAGTATCTATGCACCTATCTTTAGACTGTGAATTAAGGTACCATAACATTACATTAGATTTTGAAACTTTTACTCATTTTAATATGTCATCTTAACTACTTATAACTAAGGTTTCAAGGTGTAACACATTATATATTTTATGATATAATTAGTTTTATCATGAAAGGTCATAAAATGCATTTTTTAAACCTATGACCAAAACTTAACCTTTGGAGTACCAATAGATGTGCATTAGAGTATCAATACTTGAATTTTACTTGTCAAGATATGATTGGTTACTTTTAATTTTATAGAATAAATGTTGAACAAGTATTAGATAATACATGTTCAATTCCTGGTGCACTTGAATATTTAGACACATCGATATATTCCATCAACGGAACACAAATTAACAAAAACCTTATTTGGTAATTGGAACATGCACAGCCATTGGGACCTTTCCCCTAAGTGTAATATAAATATTTGAACAAAAATAGAAATTTAATAAAAACAAAAGTTACCATTAATAAATATTGAAAGAATAAATAATAAATATGAAAGACCTTTTTTAGGCAGCTCAAAATTTGAAATTAGATGATATATATTATAATATACAATAGTTCTACATGTTACATATTTAAAAAGGGGTGAGTTTAACAAGCATGCACTAACCAGAGTGTGTTGGCATTAGTTGATGCTCTTCACAAGTTGTCATCAACTTGTCAAACATCAGGCCTACAAAGTTTTTCATGATTCTTCCAAACCATAACTCGCACACTCACCACTAGCATTACATCTGACTATAACTAACCCACCCTACAGTGATTACCATCAATGCCAACACTAAGCATGGTCACCATTACCTATGACCATCACCATCATCTCCATTAACCACCAAGACACTGAGACCACAAAACATGACTGCATAAGTGTCAATAATCTTACCACATGGTACGAACCCAGTGTGGCATACAAATGATTGAATGGTAGAACTTGATTATCATGCCCTATGATCATTAGTCATGAACCTCTTATGGCCCTATTATTATCTAGGTCAAGCCTAAAGTCCATATAGATGTCATTTACTATTCACTCACTATTGGATCTAAGGTGGAGGGAGATAGCTCAAGTGTAGGTAGTTAGAAGAAGGTCAAAAACTTCAAAGTTTTATCCCAGGTTTTAAACTAGACCATTTTGCCAGGTTTTAAATTTGATAAAAGATTTGCATTTTGATAAAATTTGATGAACGAGTCAATAATATTTTTGAATGAGTCCATTCGGCTAGCTTTAATCATGTTGATAAAGTCATTCATATTTTTTATCATAGTAGATTTAGGGATGCATAAAAAAATGCATATGTTTTAAGGTTAAGCTTAGTGCATTAATCAATGATATGGTCCATTGTATAGGTTAAATGGGCATATGACCCTGCACTAGGAATTTCACCAACAAAGGTCTAGAACCCCATCGAAGGCAGAGACTCTATTTTGAGAAGGGTGAGTGGACATTGACTATTACCAACCAAGGAATAAGATGAACAAGGAAAGAAATAGCAGATTTTTTACAAAATGTGAAAAAAATAAATCCATAACTTATTAACAAAGACAAAATCCAAAACATATGAAACAAGAAAAGATATGGGGAAAAAAGGAAAATGTTTCACATAAGCACATTCACAATGTGTTTGTAAGTCTCCTTTGCATGAAGGTGCTAGAAATCATAAATTATTCAATTGATTATGCAAAGAAAAGTAGTGAAGATTCTAATAAATCCTTTAAAAGGACATATGTCTTCAATTTACCTATACCTACTCTTTATCAAGCCTGTTTATCCTTCATAGAGGCCCACTATACATATGGTAAAGCTTTCCCAAGATTTTGTCTCTGTTAATAATTTATTTGTATACATGAGGACAAGATCTCATATGCATGGTCATATGCACTAGGAATTTGATAAACAGAGCTATAGAGTAGGGTGTATAAGAGCCTCTATAGTATTTTCAAGCTTTAATATATTTAGCTCTATTTTTATTTCATGTGTTTGTATTCATCGTTTCATGTATATTTATTCTTGAAAGTGCCTAAATGTACTCTATTCTTGTTTACAAGGTGTGTGGATGAAGTTTCATAATTCTTTGTGATGGGGTCATCATGTATGTGTGCTTTTAAGTACATTGAAAGGGTCATTCTTATCATATTTCATGTGTTTGTGCAGACTTCCACTTTGTAAGAGTGTGTCAATCCATGTTTACTTTACTCCTATTGCACTATATGGTGTATACTTATTATTGTTGACTTCTTCAATCAAAATGTTCACTAACTTTATTAAATATTGCCATCAACCTCTTTGATAAAAGTTGCAATTGATTTTTTTTTGCATAAAATATCCATAGACTTGATATTCCAAGCTTTGAAAATGTTATTGCTAACCTTTTAAATTTAAAACAAGAATGTTTTGATTCTTTTAAAGTTTTCAAAATGTCATGTATCCATTACAAATTCTCTATCTCATCTACTACATACAAATGTTCAATTTGCTTATCCTTGAATCACAATATGAGGCGTTGCCATATTATATAGATTGTTTTTGAATGAATTGGTATGTTATGTTTCTATAATGTGAAAATATAATCTCTACTTTAGAATGTTATGTTGTCTAGATAAAATGCAATGGCTTCTCATATGTGCATTTCCTTGATGGAGGCTCGTAATATATACTTTCAATATACGATGTCAATTTCATGAATAATGGTTGCCCTAATTATTTTATGACTGCTATGTTATGTTGCCAACTACTTGGATTATCCTACCCATCATCACACCATTGTACTTTCCTTATAACCTTTGTGATGATTTCTTTAAGGAGTTCATAAGTATGGGTTAGTGTTGTAAAGCATATTCTTAACTTGTTTAAATGCAATTTGTTATTTATTGTCAACTAATACTATGAATGTTAATTGCTCTGGATTTAAGATGGATGAGTGGGAATTAGATGATTGCCTCAAACAACTTTATGCTAAGACCAAACAAATGGTTTGCATTTTCAGCTACTACACTTGAAGGTGAATTTGAGTTGTATTATTTTTTTATTGATGCTAATCTATTGTGACATGCATTATGTTAGGATAAAAAAGTTGGATGGAAGTACTCATTGCATACAAGGGCTTAGTTTAGACATTCACCTCACCCCCTTAGAGATTGATCGAAGAAGCTATATGGAGCATCAACTATTGGGGATGATATTCCCATCCCCTGCTCGTGAACAACCAGGGGTGCAATCCCAGTGTGAAATCAATTCTTTAATTAATAAAGATGTAAATAAGGGGCTGATGTAGGTAATTTTATTGATATTCTATGTATTTTCAATGTCTGATTTAATATTCTTGTTGCATATGTAAAGTTCTCAATATTTGAAATATTTGCATTCATATTTTAATTTTTTACATCTTTTTTAATAATGCAAGAGGAGGGGGTGAAACAAACTGAAAGTGAAGAGGGTGTCCATGAATTGTCTAATGATTGTTTATCAAGATATGTATGGGAACCTTTGGTTGCCATTAATGTTTGATTTCTCCTCATGTTAAATAATGTTTCTTTCTTCCCTCTTACAACAATAAGAAGTAAAATACTTTTGACATGCCATATGTTTTTCTATGTTGTTTTTTTCTTTGTGTTTTAGTTAGAAGGGGTAGATCGAAGCCATGTGGATGTGGGTAATAGTGTTACATCCCAATTCCTTGCCAAGCAAACTTATGAGATTATCCAAGGATATTTGTAGTTGATAAAATTAGATTTGGCTATTTTTAACTAAGTTTGGATATAAACTATTATGGGATAGTAGTATATTGTTTAGGTTACATATTTACATTGATATGAGTTAGCTGTAGTGTATATGTTTACATTAAAAACATGTTAAGTGGTTATTTTAGCTATATTTTATAATGTTTGTATATCATGGTCAAACTAACTACTTGTTGTGAGGTTGATGCAGGATAACTCACCCCTCAGTGTGTAACAGAGGGAGAGCATCATCAGAGAGAGTGACGTAGGTGAAGATGTCAGAGGAAAACATAGAAACTAGCAAGAATAATGCACACACCATAGTAGTTAGCACATGTTATAATGAATTAACAATGGTTTGTATATGGTGTGTTTATTTCTACTTGCATTAGAAAGTTAATTTCTAAGAGATTGAAAATATAGTTAAATAACTTAATGAATGCATATTTGGTATGTTTTATCATTAACGCTCGTAGAAACATTATTAACATAATTAAATTTAAAATTTTATGAAAATAATTTATATAATTGTCATTTAATTTACTAATGGAAATAAAGGACATTTAACTAATTTAAAAATTACAAAGTTTATCTATTTTATGTTAAAATAAATAGAAAAAGAAAAAGATAATAAAAAGAGTAAATTACTCTTAAAGAAAGAAAAGAAGAAAAACATTAAATATGAAAAAAGTGGAAAGTAAAAAAAAATTAAAAAAAATAGAAAAATATCTTAAAGCAAACTATGCCCTTCTCATTAGGGAATCGCGGAATATGAAATGGGGTCATATTAGAGAAGATATAGAGTGTGTGGAAGATAGGAAAAAGTGGGAAATGGAAAAGAAGAGAAAAAAAAATGGAATTATTCAAAATCGAGCAAATTCAATTCTGAATCTGAGAGGTAGGGAGTGCATTCAATTTCTAAGAATAATCTTAATAAATTGTGTAAATTTAATTTTGTGTTCTATATATAGTGATAAATTTTGTAATAGCCACAAGTCTAAAATTAGATATTTGAGTAAAACTATGTTATACTTTAAAAATGGAGTTCGCTATAATAGATATAGTATACAGTAATTGTATAAGCCAATACTATATCAAAAATGTGGAATTTGCTTAGTATGAGAGTCTCATTGCTTGTATCACCATTATACTAAATCAAAAAAATCTAGATCACTGTAAAGGAATATATTTGATATTATACAGGAATATATTTATCCAGGTCATTGTTATACTTACATGTAGGTATATATTTATTAAAATGCAATGACTTTAGAAGTATAATTTGTAATAAATAAAGACAATGAATTTATAAAAAATATTTTCTTACTATTTTAGAAGTCATTAGTTTACAAAATAGTCAGTTAATAACAATAATAACTAATAGTTAGTACAACAAACTTGATTAATTTATACTTACGGTGACCTGCTACAATATTAAGTTTGGTCTTTGTAGAGGGATTTTATTTACGAGATATACTTATAGCTTGGACTGGTAAAAATAATTGTATCAGCTGGTATCTTTTATGTAGTTAATTGTATTTAGTATGCGGTGACTTTCCTAGGCATCATATGCTATGCAGTTAATTGTATATGTTATGTGGTGAATTATATATGGTATTTAGAATGGGTAATGGTATGTAGTGAACTTTCCTAGGTGTCATATGCATATTGGGAAATATGTTAATGTAGGTGTTGATGCCTTGATATAAATAATAGTTTTATAAGATAAAGTTGAACTATGTAAGGTAATGTTCATGGTATAGATAAAGATATAGAGTAGTTTGTTTTTCTATGGTAAAATATTGATTAAAACCACCTTTGCAAGCATCTATAAACCCTCATCAAATCCCTGTAGCACCTCATTAATATAACAAATGATATACACACACAATGTATATAAAATAACCTAAATATATCTTTTATATACAAAGGATTTTTATTCAAAAAATATATAAAGAAAACCTTCAAGTTACCCTAAGGTTGTCTACTCATTTTTCCTATTTTTTTCTCTCAAAAATGACTAGGAATGGCAGTGGCCCTTGTAAATTCATTATAATTCAGCCAAAAATTTATCCATCAACTACACCTCCAAGCTCTATTGATTTAAGCTACTAGAAATCATTCAAAAAATGATGTGTTGCAGCACTTTGCAGGCACTACTTGCATCAATCTCTACCCTCAAGCTACCTATGACTTTGTAGTTAGATCATCTACTAGGGTATCTATATATAATGGGAGATATTGTCAGCTTAAGAAAATAATTTCAAAGTTTAAAGATGTGGATTTGGTTTTAATGCCTAAATGGAAAGAAAATGCAATTTTTTTTTGATTCAAGGATTTTTGATTTCCAGGTAAGGAGTGTTGCTTTGATGGCTTTGGAAGGCCATGGTTGTCCATAATATGTCTAAAAGTATATTGTATATGACATTGATTCTAGGCGGCATGATTTGATATCTAACAAACATTTTTAGAAATTAATTATAATGCCTTTTGTGTAAGAAAATCTAAATTTTATGTGAGTTGCTAATTTTTTATGATTGGTGTGATGTGTAAGGATGAAACCATCGAATATAAGATGGAAAAAATTGAAGCGATATAAGATGGATGACTATTTATCACAAGAGAAGGTATACATCCTATATTGTATTTATTTTTGAAATGAAATTAATCATTTCTCTTTTATAGAGACAATAGGATTCCCACTTACAGGGATGAAATAATAATGTTTAGAGGGAAACATGAGAGATATCCAATGATATATCATATTACTAGATGATTGTTACAATGGTATATAGTCAAGTGTATATTGTTGTCAATGGATGGGAATTTCATCTTTAATTGTGATTTTTTTATTGAGATTTGTTACTTAGAAAGACAACAAGCACAACAATTTGACATTTGAATGTAGGACACCAATTACATGTATACTCAACTCCCTAAAACATTATAAAACTATGAAGGAGAATTATAATGTAGAATCCTTTATCTTTTAGAGATTATTGACTTATTCCATGAGCAGGAATGTTTTTAAGGATTGATGAAACCTTAGGAAGTTCTTGATCATGCGATATAAATGAACTTTTATATTATATTTCTTTATCATTTGAGTAATTACATAGGGTGCATGGTATAATGTATAAGTACTCGTATTTACAGATTTTGCCCTTAGTTAATAGATGGATTTAATGAATCATAGTGTTCAAGGGATCGAAACTATAACTATTTTAAAATAGTATTTTTAGAAATGGAATGACATGTGTAAATAAATGATATAATGGGTTTATGAGTTCTCTATTTTTCTAAAAATGATTGAATGATTGTTAGTTATATGTATTCAGTATTGAATATTTTTGTGAGGTACATATTATGAGAGTATTAATATATATTAAATGTTTGGTTATATTTAGTATATAATGGTGCATCATGATGCATGCTTATAAGTTTTCATAATATGCAGTTTAAACTTAAAGTATACTTGGGTGGTATAAGCCTGTATTTTCTTGATTGTTGTTACATATGCTGGTCATATGATTCCTAAAATCATGAGTTTGGCTATGTGTATTTATGTTGTTGTAAACTATGCTAGTATGAGATATCATAGAGTAATACAGTATAAATATATGTTATTCCCAAATGGTACATACTATAATTTTTATATCTAGACTCACACTATGTTTGACAAACTAAGTGTATGTGTGATGGTTGTTACTAAGAAAAGTATATTTTATGATAATTGGTAGGACTTTGTGTATGCATGCATACAACCTTTAAGAGTGTAGTGTATGTTAAGATAGAATATTATGTTTTTTGTGGAAAATGTGACTTTCTTTGTTATGTCTAGTTTCTTGAATAAAAGCTTATGTTTCCATGCATTTTAGACTATCTTATGTGACTAATTATGGAAAACTAGTAGCTATGTCTTAGAATACTAGAATATGGTAATATGGGTTTTTATAGAGTGTAGAATATTTGTAAATAAATTATGATATTATAACCTATAGTTAATTATGTATTTTACCTAGATAGTATTAACTATAGACATTATTTCTAGTATGAGATAGAAAATAACGCAAGATTCATTCATACATTTGATGGAATAAATGTATGCTTTCGTTACTCTTATGTTTAGCATGTTATATGATGTGTTTAATAGTAGGATGAAAAATATATTAATCTTGTGGTTGAATTGTATTTGACTAATATGCACTGTTGATATTAAGTAATGAGTCAGATAGACTTCACTAGATTACGAACATCACAATGCTAGATGAAGGTAATTTGATTAAGTGGGTGTATGGATTTTAACCGATCTATAGATCATTATTATTTATTATTATTATTAAGAACTTTGATCAAAGTATGTTTAGTGAGACATTGTCATTTCATGAGTATGATTTACATGTTTGTGTGATATCTTGTAATATAATGGATTTTCTATTATGCACTGCATGTTTAGTTTTAGAAATCATATAATACGCAGGTACTTGATTATCTCTCTGGATTCTTCACCATCACTATCTACTCATCTGTGAAGGGAGGACCATTGCATGATGGGATTATTATAGAGGATTAAAAGTCTATGGTTGGTGTGGAAAAGTGCTCAGATGATTTTCTCCCTCCCCATAATAGTACTTACTTGTAGACAACACTTGAGATTAACATAGGTACTAGAGAGTCTGGGGAACTCATGCTCCAAGGAGCCATGTATCTTATTTATGTATATTATATTATGTTTTATTTATATTTAGAAACATTATCATGAAGAGTTTTAATTAAAAATTTGCTTAGGATTGATAGCAGTGACTATGTTTTGAACCAACAATGGTTGGATATTTGTTATTACTTTCTATGTTTATATCATGATGTGTTTTCTTATGTTGATAACTGATCCAAGATGTATGACCTAGTATTTTTTTTACAGCTGTCTCTCTTAGAGTATGTTGTATGATCATTTCTTAGATTCTCATGGTGAAATATATTTATAGTATATGTGTTAATTAAGAAAAATAACCCCAACCAGATTATAATATGTGGTATTAGAGCTATGGCTCAAACTCTACAACATAATGAGTCCATTAGCATTTTAGTGTCTTTATGTTCACAAGTGTGAACCTAGTGACATGAACTATTGCACTGGTATTTTGGATGTGTGGCACCTCAATGTGAAACCATTTTACACCATGAATGGAGTTTTGAGACTTGATAAATCTTCTTGTGTGGCTTGGTGACTATTGTAAATATGAGACATTCATGAAATGTGTATGGGGAACATTGAATATATACCCTTATGAGTACTCATACCCTTTTGAGTTGTTAATGGGTTGGTTTATCAAGGGTCCTAATGGGGATGATTGTATAAAAGGTTTGGAAAGGTGAGTGCATAACATAGTTCATAAGATATGAATGAGATATTTTTAACATAATTTGATCACTTAGATTGAACACCTCAAATATGATTACATCCTTATTGGTAATCAATTAACCTTCACCATTCATGTTTTATGTTGTGAATTTTTGATAAGTACAGGATGATTCTCACTTAAGTATATGTGTTTTAGTTTTTGTGTCTTATATACACTAATCCTAGAAGTGGGAAATCTTATAAGACCATTTTTTTTAGTTGAGTACCACCTAGTGTAGTGGTAATTTTCTTGTAGTAGAGTGTAAATGTCTTGGTTGAGAATTCCTTTATGTTAGGAGTTTTTTTTGGGTTTGGAACCTTATGATCATGTAGATTAGTAAGAAATGTCATCTCTCATAGTGGGCATAGAGGTGACTTATCACTCCTTCACTAGCATTGACATAATTATAATCCTAACAAGAGAATTCAAATTTTCATGAAGTTGATTTAGTGCTTCCTTAAATGGCAACTTGTTTCTAAAATGTTGTTTTGACCTTATTCCCTTGAGTTCATGGGATAAGTGTCTTCTACATCTTTTTGAAAGAGAAGTTGTAGAATTGGATGGAATGATTCATTTATGTGGATTAGTATTTTCTTGTGGTTGTGGAAGTAGTTTATGATACTATTCATGCAAGATTGGTAAGTGATTAGTTATTTGTCAACTAGAGTTGCGATATATTTTTATCATGTGAAGGTAATTAAGAGTTTTTTTATTGAGATGTTAGCTCCCTACTTTCCACTTGTGATTTTTTCCATAATATGAAGTTCAAGGGGTCCAATGGTCTTAAATATTTTATAAAAAACATAGGCCACATCAACAAAATATTTTTCCATTATTAAACAACATTTGTTCATAACCTTTTCATCTATTTTACTAATAAGCTCCCAAAATATAATGTAGTGCCCTATCTTAGTTGACATATTTGCATAATTTGTGAAGTCAACTAGGTCAATATGTTTTCTGATCAAGATTTTTATAACCTACTCAATAGCTGTTTGTAAATCTTTCTTAGTTGTCTTGTCAATGTTGATTATAAGAACAAGGTTCTTCTAGCATATATATGACAACTGTGTAGTATAATTGTAAAATTTAGTTACTCTTATAATATCACCAAGCCTATAACTAAAAATCCTTGTATGTAGATAAAGGCAATAAAGGTTCTATATTCTTCATAACACAAAAAAATCAAACACTATAATCTAGAATTCCATGTATTTTGGTTAAATAAAACCAAAATTTTAAAGACAAATAGGAAAATGCAAAATGCAAACTAAAAATTACATATTGGAAAATGATGAGGTGGAACACACAAGTAAATGTTAGGAAAACAACCACATAATCCTACCCAACTTTCACATATGTTAGACCAATAGGTTCAGATTCTGTATAGTGGCCATTAGCTACATTCTGGATCAATTTCAAGTCTTCAATATGCAGATAGAGTCAAATAAATTTAAAATATGTTAGATCATTTCTAGTCAAAATGACATTTTCACACCTGGATGCTTTGGATTGCTCTTCTCTACCAATTTTCTTGCACGAGACACGTGCTTTTTTTAATTTTGTGTTGGAATCATCCTAAATGGGATAATGGTTTTAACACATCTAACATCGCATCCTAATTCTAATCTAGTAAAATTTTGATCCAATAATATGACATTCTAATCAATTTGATTAATCTATACACCAAGGGCCAATATTAGCACCAAAAGTGACTAATCATGTTTAAGACTAATCAATTAGAATTAAGAGCTTAAGTTAATTTTCCATGGAACTTGTTTAATAATTATTTTTTGGAAATTGATATTGAATAGTTGCATCATCAAATGACATCATTTCTTGGAAAGACATCCCTAGGCCATAAATACATAAAATATCAAGATTAATCCCTCCCATACCTCATTAATGCCTTCTATTCCTCTTTAATGCCTCTCTATCCCAAATATTTATGATGGAATTTATTGAATTTGGCCTCCAAAATTGAATGGATCTTTAGCCACACATCTTCATCTTGAGATGGACAGTTCAAGTTCATTCAGATCATTTGATAAAATATATAAATAGGAGGTCTCACACTCATAATTTTAAGCTCATTTTGTGTAAATTTATATTGCTAAAAATCTCCCCTAAGACATTACGATTAGTATTATAATGTCAAATTATTGAGCCAAAACAAGCCAAAGCCATAAGACAATGGTGCCAAGAGGAGATGAAGGTAGCCACACTCCATTGATGAAGATCTCTTGAAGCACAAGCCGAGCAAACCAAAGGATACTTTTAGAGTAATCAAGGATTTGGTGAGAAATTAGTGTTTTGTGTTCATATTTCTCATTTCTTCCCATTTCTAGTTATGTTCTCAAATGGGTTTTCCTCATTAAGTTTCCTCTAGTGACTAAGCCTAGAGATGTTATGCTAGTTAGTGTGTTTCATTCATTTTATTTTCATTTTGGAACTAACATGACACTAACCATCCTCTTTTGAGTCAAATTTATAGTATAGATAATAACACACTTAGTGGTACCTAACATCATGAATTCAGTCAATAATAACCTAGAAGTGACCTACTAATCATTTCCTTTTAGGATCTTGAGTGTGGAAGTAAAAGAGGTAAAAAATTAGTAAAAGTCCATCTTTTTGGAAGTCATGGTTTTATTCCTAGAGTCATTGATTTTTCCTCTAGACTATAATCCCACCACTGAGACAATTGCAAGATTGCCTAAGCAAGTCATGGTAATTGACAATACCACAACTCTCATAGTCGTGGGATTGCTTACCCGAGTCATGAGATTGTCTAACCGAGTCCTAGGATTGATGACCTAACTTGTGGAATTATCAACTTAACTCATGGGATTGCCTAACTGAGTCATGGTATTTTTAGTTAACTGTTAGCAGTTAAGCAATAATACCACAACTCTCATAGTGGTAGTATTGCCCTAGAACTGGAGGGGTTATTGACCCAATAGCGATATTGTGGATTTTTGATAAATTAACCTAAATAATGATATTTTTTGTCTGAGTCATCGTTTTTTAGAGTCATGGGATTGCACTATGGAGTATTTGGATTGTACTATGTGAAAAACATGAGAGCTCATTTTCCAAACAGTATTTGCTCAATCTCATAAGTGCTTCAAAGCAGGCAGTCTTAATCTTGTTTTTGTAGGGTGAAATGTTGATTTAGAAGTTAATTGGGGTGTTTTAATTAATCATACACTTCAATTTAGGGTTTGAAAATAACTTTGTTAAAATTATGCACACTTCAAATTTGGTCTAAAATGCACATGCTAGTCTTCACACATTTGGTACTTGAGGCCTAAAATAAAGTTATCATGTTAAGTCTTGAACACTTCAAACTTTGGGCTTAAAATGAACTTAGGTGCTTGTTTTTTCATATAGTATTTTTGATACAATATTTACAATTTCTTACATCTTAAAGTGAAGGTGATAAATTAACATCGCCACACATTTTGTTGAGTGCTTTAAAATTCAACACACTTCATGTTTTTACAAAGTTGTTATCATTGTTTGCCTAAATTAGATTTAATTGAGCAAATAAGGAGTTGTGTGTGTATGCTCTCCCATTCATCCCCTTTAGGTATATTTTGGAATCAAAAAATCTAACTTCATTGCAAAGATCCTTAGTCCAAAGGCATAAAAGATAAGTTATGAAGGCTCTCCCTAATACCTGCATGGCTTGGGTGACCTAGAAACAATCTTTAAATCTTTTTTACTTAGTTTTTTACTTTCATTGCATCTTGGCTTGTGAGGGGGTCTTCATTACCTCCCACAAGTTTTTTAGGGAAGCTTTGACCTGGGTCATCATCTCATAGCATTCTCTTCAAACCCTCTCCATGGGGGGTTATATAAATTGAGATCACCCCACTGGGATTGGAGGTTTGAGCGGTTAAGCCTTCTCCTAGCACTGGGGCTAAGCATAAGATGTATGATCACATTAGACATCACATTAAACTGAGCATGTGATGGATGTAGTGCTTGTAAAAAGGGATATACCATTTTATAGTAATCCAAGTTTCATGGATTGAATTGATGTGTTGTTTATCTTTAATGTTGACCTAAAAGTCTTATGCATGGGATCCATCTAGAAATGTTTGAAAACCAATTATTTTAATTAACCCCACTTTTCCATACCATGTCATTTTAGGATTTAAGATGATTAGTTAGTTAATTTGTCTTTAGATTAAATGGTTTTTGTGTGGAGTCAAAACTTGGTGTTAACAGAAATGACATAACCAAACACATTGCCCCCAAATTTCTTTCAACAAGGAAGTGTTATGTTGTGCAAGTGTAAAACATCTTCTTCCTTATTCAGAATCATCATCATAAACTTTATGTCATATACTCCAATTTGGTGCAGTTATGCTACCCATTTGAGTCTAAACCTTTTGCCACATTTTGTTTAAGTCCCTCATTTATAGTTAAATTCAAAATTGGGCTCTTCCAAGTTTTAAAGCTTAATGTGTTAAATTGGGTTCGTCACTTTGCACTTGAATTATTTTAACTTGAGTTCAATTCCCAATTTGAATTGAGGCCCATTTTTAGACTCAAAATCATTATCATCATTTGATAGAACTCAATTCATCTTAAATATCACTCACGCTTTGAGTCCTGGGCTACATTTTGTACTATCCATCCTATTTCACCTTTTGTCATAAGTCTATTTGATAGCACACTTTTGCCCTAGAGATTTGTATAGATTTGTGTGTTGGTATCATTTGAGTTGAGGAGAGTAGGGTTATGTTGCCAAAATCATGCTAAAACTATTTTTCCCTTAGAGTCTTGAAATAGACATATATCTCACATTTTGACCACTTTAGCATGGTTACATCATTCAAATTATTTTGAAACGTGTTTCATATACCTTTTTGCATATACTCCAAGTTATTTCAATGTTCTATCCATTTTGAGTTTTCTTTGAGAGATTTTGTCTAGCATGGTTATGCCATTCACATTTGACAAGTTATTGACCCCTAAATTTTGTAGAAGTATTGTTCCAATCTTGGCTCACAGTATAGAGGGACCATCATCCATTTTATCACAAGTATCGACATGGCACAAGAGGACCATGACACACAAGAGTATTATGGAATGAAACTTGCCAATTGTGGGAGGAAAATGGAAAAAGAGACCCAATATGAGAGGACCCAATCAAGGAAGAATGTGTCATGAGGGACCCAAGAGGAGAGGACTCAGAACAAGAAGCATAATACTAGGGGAGCATGTGGGAAGTAAAGTGCGGGGAAAGTGGGAGTAGTTAGAAGAATACCTCAAGTAAGACACTTCAAACCCACTGATCAGAGGTTACATAATAACTTATGAGGGAAGGAATAATTAGTCACTAGAACATAACATAAAGCAAGTATCTAGGGGTGTAGAGGCTTGATTTTATAGGAACAACTAGTTATAAGATCCATGATTCTCAATCTATTGGGAGTCCATGTGCCACTTGTCCATGATAGTTAGAATCTTGACACTTGGTTAGGGAAAAACAAGTATAAAAAACCCTTGTTGTAATCATTTGCATGTGTGGACCCTTAGAGAATAGATACATCATTATGTCTTATAATTTGTTAAGCAATCAATAAATAGTTAGTATTTGTCATAACTTGTGATGATTCAGAAACATTCTAAGTGTTGAATAATGAATATGTTTTATTTATAATTCATGGGTATCTTTCTATTTTATTACTACTATTGATTAATAATTGTGACCCGAGATATCATAGTAGTTAAGTCTAGGACAATAAGGATAATAGTGGTATATTTATGGTATTGAATAACTTAAGATTTGAACAAACATATAACATTATGCTTCAAAGCCTTCAAGAATTGGTCTTTCACTACGTACTTTGGGTTAGCGTGTGAGACTTACCTCTCGCATGATAGGGCTAGTGTGCTAGCCTAATGGGGAGAAGCTTTAATGTTGTAGTAGAGCTAACTTAATGAACCCAACATTTTGGTTTTATTACTAGGACCTAAAGCAATTAGAGAATGATTGTAGGAAATGTTTGAGTGTATTAGATTAGAGAATATTTAAGAATGGGTTACCATCATTGAATACAGCTTTGCGATTCTGTGTCTTAAACTAGGAACTTTTGTATGATAGTGAGTAGAGAAAAATCTTTACAGATCTTTATATGAGACATTATTTTTTGAGGTCCCGATTCTCTTGCATTTTTGGATCTTAGCGCATGCTCAAAGATGATCTCACAATCTTGGATGAAGTAAATCATGGACACTTGGATGACAGAGGAGTTTAACATGAATTAGACTTCCCTAGACACAAGTGGTTAACTATTTGTGGAGAGGTGTTTAGAATAGCAACATTTTATAGTATGCGGTGACCACTTATTCATGTTTTAATGAGGCAAAGTTCCAATTTTTATGAGATCTGAGGAGATGCCACCTCTCATTGTTTGCTTTAAGATTTAATAAATTAATCATTGACCTTGGGTTGGAAACTCTACCCATGGAAGGCTAAAATCTCTTGTGCATGAGCTATATAGTTGGAAGGGGAGACTAAAGGTTGATTGAGGATTATGGGTTCAACATGGTAGCAAGTCAGTGAATATTACATAAATGTAGGTATGATGAAGCTTAGTAGAGGATCATGGGAGTTAGTTGCATGGGGAGACATCAAGAAACCATGATGAGTGTTGTGAAGAGTCATAAAGAGGTAGATGCATGTTAGGAACCCATCACTTTTGAGCCACATCATTTGCCACTTATATCCTTAGAAGGAGAAATGAGCTAGACTATAGGAGATAAAGAACCAAGTATGATTAAACCAGGCTCCCCCACCATAGTGCATGCTTATGCCTTTGAGTCAAATATATTACATATATAAAATTGGGATACATATAGTATAGAGTCAAAAACTGAATGGGTAAGGGAGACTGAAACTAGGCCATTAAGTGATAATCTCAAATCTACATCTTTCCCTCTATAAGGGAATTATATGGCACAACTTGGGATGTCTATTATATTTGGACCTTAAATCTAGAATACAAGCCCAAACTTAGGAAATCAACCCTCTACCACACCTCTTCCCATGAGAATTTCTATTATAGGTGTTGGAAGATGAATAGGAGGTACTGGAAGAAGAGGACCCCTTCTTGGGACAAGAACTAGATCTTCCTAGCAACCACCCACTCAACCACAACCCACTATGGTCTACTATGAAATGATATTACATTTTCCTAAATATCATGGGGTAGAGAATGTAGTTGAGCATGTTCATAAGTGTGAATTAATTTAGAGGGTGCATGGTATCACATCTCCTAAACGAAAGCCAGCGTAGTTTCAAACCACCCTTTTAGAGCATGTGCACAATTGGTATCACAAATTTGACCCTATACAAGTATTGGTTGACTATGACTAACTTAAAATAGCCTTCCTATAGGAATTTGACATTCTTGAGTTTGATTAATAAAGTATAGTGACATTGAAAGACATAAAATAAGGAATTACAGAAAATGTACATGAATATGACACATGATTAAAAACCCTTCTTTCTAAGTTATCAATTGAAATCAATCTGGCCCAACATGCACAATGGTTTGTGGGAGGACTATTAATACCATTTCTATAGACATTGTCACAAAGAACCTTCACAAGCATATGTGAGGTATTGGAAACTGCCCTCCACACTAAAGTGATCAAAAGTATGGATATTGAGATTAGTCCCTTTGTAGAGGCATAGATAGTGTCTATAGAATATTATCTTGAAACTATGATGGAAAATAATTCACATCACACATATAATGGTGTCTGGTATACTAACTGTGAGATTGAAGGGCATATAAGGAACAACTACCTATGCAAGAACATTTGTGAAGTACTAAAGCAGACCTATGAGGTTTGTCATGAAGAACATGGTGTCCATTCTTATCCACTTTTGTAATTGGCTAGAAACACTAATTTATCTTATTATTTTAATATTTGTGATGCCTACACACATGACACCAATGATTAGCAATTGATCAATGATATCCATGAAACTCAAGCATACGACACATGTCAAACCTAGGTTGCCAATACTCAAGACAATGGTGGATACTGTGGGAGAGGGAGAGGATGAGGATGAGGTGGTGGTCAATTTCCACCAAGAACCTATTACAAATGTTGTTCATTAGACCACTATCAAAAAGATTGCCTAGAGTACCCAACTTGTGTATTTTTAAAAAAATATCATCGATTAGAAGAGTGCCCTATTTTATATGAAATCATCGCTAAGGACAAAAATTAAAAGAATGTTAGCATGATTCATATAGACAAACCACAATGGCATGCACGATTGAACATCCCCATAGTGTAGCAAGTTAATATCACTACTCGAAGTGGAGGTCAAACTCAATCCATAATGAACTTGGTCAAGAAGATACATCAGGAAGAACCACGAGAAAAGTACCCTGATGCATAGTAATAAAAATATGTCCTTTAGGATACAATGGCACTTGTTTGAGGGCTCTAAGGTGAGATTCAATACCTCAAAGACAAGTATGTCATATAGCATGCCATAGTGCAAAATAAAGACAAACCTCCTATGGCATAAGATAACTTTCAAGAACTATGCAAATGTATGCTCAATGAAGACATCATTTCCTAGCTCAGAATTTGGCTTAAAGGACAAGCCCACTTACCAAATAAATCCCACCCTCACTTTAGTTAGAAAAGTGAAGATCACTATTTAAATCATGCTCAACATTAGTAAAGTCCTAGTTCCTCTTCCTCAGAAGATGGAGAGATATTGGTTAATGCAGCTATCAATAGATGGGTAATCTAGGATATTATAGTTGATACTAGTATGGAAGTGAATTTTCTCACTAAAGATGTTTGTAAAAAATGTCTAGTCTAGCCATACAACCCTTTCCTTATATCCTATTTATGGTGAATAAGACTCGATTGCATCTTATTGAAGTCCTCAAAAATGCCACCATTGACATACTTGGGGTTCCCTTTAAAGTAAATTTTGAGGTTTTGGAGTTGGTCAAAGTTGGTGACTATCCAACCTTACTAGGAAGGCCTTGGTGCTAAAAGAATCATGAAGATTTGAGCTTTAAAAACTAATACATTATCTTTGATAATATCGATCAGCACATGGTAATACCCTTAGACCAAGCACAGGGACCACCCTATATTGAGCCCATGATCATTGATGAAGACATCAATAATTTGTATAATGTGACTCCTCAAAATTATGAACAACATGATCCAACATTAGATGGTATTCTCTAGTGGATAGACAACCAGTCTATCTCAGATACTACAAGTAATGCTTATAACTGTTGGGTTCATGGTGACTATGATATAATCAAAAGATTGCGTAGCCCCATAAACAAAGGATAAAGCATCTTACACTAGCTTCCTAAATTTTATAAGTTTGTGTGCCTCATGGATTTAACAATGAGAGGGCCACTAGAGGGACCATCGTTGGAGAGACTAGATAAAGCTTCACAATTCTAAGGACAAATGGAGGTACGTGACTTTGTCTAGTGCTTCAAAGAGTTTTATGCTACTAAAATGATCAGATGAGGTTATTGGATCACATTTTTTATGGTACTACTACCAGATGATGGTGTACTCATAAAAATCACCTTTTATATTAAGATCAAGTGTGAGCTACTCTACATCATATATTTTACCATGATAATAAGATTGGAGGCAGGCTTAGCTATAGTGGCATGAAAGTACCTAAACCTCATATTGAAGCTTATGAGACAATATGGCAAGCTGAGAAAATATTCTTACTAGATTACCTCTAGGTCCATGTATTTTATGGGAATTTTTTCACTTAGGCATAGGCTTGGTATATTCATGAATAAAGGCACATGGGTACTAGATTCTAGTAGTTATTAAAGGAAAACATGACATTGACACTTTCTTGTTTTTCACCAAAGATGGACTTGTGCCTCACCCTTCAAGCCATGAAAAAAGCAATCATTAGAGATCCACATCCCATCGAACATCAGTTGTGCCTTATTCATTGATAACCTAAAGAACCATTGCATTTATTCACTAAGCCTGCACCATCGATAGTTCCTAATGAAGAATGAGTAAATAGATCCGCTTAGGAAAATAGAAACTCATCTTCCAAGTAGATGAAAGTGAAGGATATACCTCACTTGACCCCTTGACAAACCATCCAGATATCCCTACAAGTACTAGTTCACAAACTATTCAAAACACTAGTTTTCCAATGGATAACCCCTATCACAGGCCCATTCAAACTATTCAACGTTACATTGGTATGGATCAAGAACCTAATATGGCTATAATTGGACAATATTGGATTGAGATAGAAATCTCATAGATTTATGATATATTGAGAGAGTATCATGATGTATTCCTAATAAATTATAGTGAAATGAAAGGAGTTCACCCTTCTCTACAGAAGATTCATATAAAGCTAATTGATAGTGATCACCCAGTGAAGAAATTTCTATATAAGATGAATCTTGTCCTCTAGGTACATGTAAAAGAGAAGATTAATAACATGCTTCACACTGGAGTAACTACTCCCATTGATAAATCTGATTGAGTGAGTCCCATGGTAATCAATATCAAAAAGGATAGGTGCATCTAGATCTGTGCGGACTACCTTGTTTTAAATGCATCCTGTGTGATAGATCCTTTTTCCAACACCTTTCATAGAGGAAATCCTAGAAGGTGTTATTAGTTGTGAGATATACTCTTTTACCAATGGGTTCTCAAGGTACTACCAAGTCTAAATAGCTTAGGAAGACCAATTTAAGACTACTAAATGGGGATATTTTTCCTATACCATCATGCCTTTTGGGTTGAAAAATGCCCCGATGATGTTCTCAAAAATAGTAGTTGAGGCTTTCAAAGATTTTATACATAAATTTCTCCAAGTCTACTTAGATGGATGGATGATATATGATTTGATTAAGGACCATTGTACCAATCTGAGGCTCATGCTTGAGCACTATCAAGTGTTGCAAATTTCCTTGAATTTGAAGAAGTACCTATTTGTGACACTTTTTGGTGTACTCCTTGGGCATACCATTTATAAGGAGGGACTCCTAGTGGATCTAGCCAAGGTCTCCATCATTCTTCTTCTACTAGTGCCCAAAACATAGCATGAGGTATGCACCTTCTTAGGGGGCTACTATAAAAAGTTCATGCAGTGTTATGCCAAGATCATCGTGCCCTTGGAAGAGCTTCTAAACCATAATGAATAATTTATATGGAGTAATTATTGCAAAGGAGACTTCATAACACTCAAATAACAATTAGTTGTAGCTCTTATCTTATAATTTCCTATTTAGACAAAGCCATTTCCTATCCATGTTGATGCATTTGGGACAACAGTCAGCATGATACTTGCACAACTAGGTGATAGAAACATAGATCACCCAATTTAATTTGCTAGTAGGAAGCTAACATTGACAAAATGGAACTATACCACCACTAAGCATGAAGCTTTTTCTATGGTTTACACTCTACACAATTTTAGGCAATATCTTTTGGCCATTCTATTTATATTTTATATAGACCATGAGGCCTTGAAGTATCTTGTCAACAAGCCAGTACTACATAGAAGGATTTGTCACTAGATTGTACTCTTCTAAGAATTCTAGTTTTCCATATTAGTAAAACCTAAGAAGATCAATTGTGGCCCTAATAATTTATAATGAATTGACAATGGAGAACCCCCACATGCCATATACTAGGATCTTCCTAATGTACATCTTTTTTATGTTGCTCAGGTACTTGAAGAGCTAGAGTATGTTGCAGCATTCCTCAACACTAGATTTATACCTGACTCCCTGACTTCATAAGATAAAAATCAACTTTCAGTCTGTAATGCACCCTATCAACTCATAGCACGTGATCTGTATAAAATGGACTATGATGAGGTAATTCATCATTATGTAATACAACATGAACACACTGAAGTACTCTAAGAAGTACATGAAAGTATTTCTGGACGGCATTATGCTAGAGAGGCTATCGTAGGTAAGGTATTTCTCGTTAGACTCTGGTGGCCAACATTATTCAAAGATACAAAGGATTATGTCAAGCAATATGATGTCTACCATTGCATAAGAAAACCAAATAGAAGAGATGTTATGTCATTGCACCATATTCCTTCTCAAGAACCATTCGAGAAATGGGCTATTGACTTTGTGTGGCCTATCACTCTAGTGGAATGATGAAAAGACTCTTGGTACATCATTGTACCAACTAATTATCTCATATGCTAAGCTGAAGTTATGCCAACAAAATATTATACTACAAAAACTATCATTTGATTTATCTAGGAGAACATTATAACATGATTTATATGTCCCCTAAGCTTCACTAGTGATCATGGCACATACTTCTTGAATGAGACAATTTGTATCTTATTAGCTAAGTTCATGATCGTGCACCATAAGATGACACCATACCACCCACAGACCAATAGAATAGTTGAAGCCTTTAATAAGATCTTTAGTACCACTGTGACAAAAATTTTAATGCTAGCTAGATGTATTGGGATCATATAGTATCTATAGTATTATGGGCTTATCAGACTACATACAAACACCTCAACAAAAGTATATCATTCAACCTAATATATGGAAAAGAAGCGGTCATACTAGTGGAATTCCTAGTACCACCTCACTAGATAGCATGTATGGTAAACTTAGATGATGATGCCTATTTGAAAGATTAGATCGTTTATTTAATGAAACTAGATGAGGCTCGATTCCTTACCCAATGGAGTTAGGATGTTGAGAAATGTAAACAAAAATCATAGCATGATCACCATCTCAAGAATAAATTATTTTCTCTTGGCATGAAAGTTCTCCTATATAGTTCCAAGTTCTTGTGCCACCCTAGGAAAATATGCATCCACTAGGATGGACCATTTTTAGTTGATAACATTCAACCTACTGAAGCTTGTTGACTAAAGCCAATGGATGGACAATTTCTCTCAAGTCACTATAATGGTAGTTAGCTTCAGCCATATTGTGATTCTATTTAGTTCAAATTTTTTAATCAATAAGGTGTAAGGCCATTAGGTTAGGATTTATTGATTTTAATAAAAAGCATTTCCCTTGAGGTGCATGACACTCTAATGTATTTTTGAGTTTGTGTTTGTGTAGAGGACCATGAACCCTTTTATTGTGGGGTAAGGCATCATGCATATGAATACATGACATAAGACAAGTTGGAACACAAGGATTATAAGGCATGAAAGTCATTTAAGTCATGCAAGTGGTTAAAGGTGTGTGAGTCATTCAATAAACCTTGAAAGCATTTTGAAAGGTTCCCACCATTTGGGTGACAGTTATCTTCCACTTCATCAAAAAAGTGGGAAATAGTTTTCATCCACTTCCAAAAAAGGCATGGGAAGGAATGGACCATTAATATGATAAGGTTAGTTATGACGAGAAGTGTGTGAGTGGAATGATGGGACAAATTGCTTAAGGCACTAAATGCTCACTACAATATTTTAAGTATGAAGGTTATTAAAAGATATGCATTAATGACTAAAAGTGAGAAGGGAAGAGAAAGACTTGATGGAGATTAACCCCCCATTGCATGGCCTATAAATAAGCTTTCTAAATACATTTTATACAATACCTTGCTTAAATCTTTGAGTGCTAAGTAAGATGGTGAACCAAAGAACCAAAGATCGAGGAAATGAAATTTATTGCAAAACTGAGTGATTGTAAAGTTGATAAAGACATGATGGGGGTTTCCAAGTGAAGAAGAGAGGTTGATAAGTTTAGAATTATGTGTAGGAGTGGATAATTTTGAAGTTTTGAGTTACAAGGTCTGCCATTATTGAAGCATGAATCTTGAGAGCTAAGGCAAGTTAGATCATTACCAAGAACTCATTTGGCAATGTGGAATAGCTATGGGTTAACCTTTGAGTGCCACAAAGGTTAATGTAGTCAAATAAAAAGGATAAGAGACTTGAAAATATTCTAACCATACCAAAGGAAGAATAAGTGAGTGGAGGAGCTTGGTTTCCTATAAGAGAATAAGTTTCAGGAGACCTAGAAGAAAGAATAGAAGTGCAGTGCATGGAAGCCATGAGGGAAGATCAAAAGAAGTGACAGAGTTCATAGAATCAAAGATGGTGAAAAAGAGAAATCAGGTGCAAGTCTATTCTTCACAAAACATCCCAACATCTCCCCCTCTTTTTTTGTGAATAAAATTGATGCAGTACCTAGAGTCTGTTCTTTGCACAGAGAACTAGGTCTCCAAGGTGTTGATCACCATAATTTTTTACTAAAGCCACTGACATCTGGGCAAAAAAGTAGAGTTAAAAGATGACTACCAGGTCTAGACCACCAACACACAAAACCAAGTGGTCTATTGCTTGTCCATCAATAACTAACTGGACAAGGTTAACCTGTTTCAACTCTTCGAACTACCATACATTGGCAAGCCTACTGAGGCAGTTTAGTTCCTTCTCTAATGCATCTATGAAGATTACATCCACTTCATGGGGTGTAACATGAATATCACCATGGAGAGGATAATCAAATTCATGGGGCTTCAATGATCGAGGGTGAATGTGTTGGATGACTTGGTAGATATAGAGGAGATTCAACAAACTGCCACTACACTGATGTACCAAAAACAAGACAATACAATACATATAAGGAAATTTTGAGATCCTACCCTTAGAGTCACAACACAGATCATTTCCACCAAGGTTGGAGGGACCAACCAATGTAAGGATTTGAATACGGCCCACCTGCACATTTATCACCAAGTGGTTTAGGGCACATAATAGAACTAGGCATTGTATTTTGTTGAGAAGATAGCTAAAGATGCAAAAAATGTGCATAAAACACCTAAGTACAAATATCCTTGGGGATAAATCCTCTTATTTCTATTTTTTTATGAGATCAAGGTGCCTGACTATAGTTTAGGATCATTGAAGTGGGTATACCACCCATTCATAAGTCCCCCACCGAGTAATTCAAAGCTTTCACATACCCCTAGCACATCACCCCAACATACAAGTTGAAGATGAGGAACTGGTTTGATAGGATGAATGTAGTTTTTGGGAATGTGTATTCCTAAGGATTTACCCCCTTTGACTATAGATCAATCAAAATTTTATTGTGAAGTAGCACTACTCCCTAACACGCATTCAAATGAACCCTTCGAGAGAACTTTCAACATGTCTTAAGCTACCATATACCTTCTTTGCATGCTACTTCATTGATTCCATCAACAATATTTATGATACATAACCAATCAGTCTGTAGGTAGAATGGATTGATGCAGAGCACCACACCCTCTGTAAGATGTTCATATATCCAAATAAAAAATCCTTCATAGAGGGGGAAAATGGACTTAACTGATATTAAGGTTAAGAATATCCTAGGTGGGGAGTAGGTCGACAAGTTGTTTTACATGTTATGCCCTCATCAGTATCCTCAAGATGGAGACCCCAAGGAGAGGCTCCCCCAAACACCATAGAAATAAAGGAGTAGCCAAAGCCAAGTTCTAGCACAAGTGGGTAGTAAGCCCCTCAAAAATGATAGAAGATGGTATAGGTGCATCCCTTTTGACCCACTACTTCTCAACTACCCACAACATGTACACCTCCACCTTGCCCCTCACCTTCTCTACCTCATCCTTCACCTCCACCACTTCGATTTTCTCCACCTCCATCTCATATTTCATCACCATCTACTTCATCTTCACCTTCTCATTCCACTCCTTCCCACCCACCTAATCAAAACCCTTTATATCCTCATTTTACTTCCCCACCTTCAACTCCTCCATGATCACCTTCACCACCACCTTCCCAAAGACTCCATCAGATCAATGCCATAACACCCTCCAAGTCAAGCACCTGAAAAGGGCCCCTTTAAGGAATAAATTCATAATTTGGGATCAGATTCAGAGAAGACTCCAGCCCTAGTACAAGAGCCCCATGTAGAGATCAATTTGATATTGATGTAATGGGAGTGGATGAGATGGCCACTGAAAACCATCAAGAAGGTGAACTTGAGCGAGACCTAGAAAGGGGAAAGGGGCCATATAAAGGGAAATAGGAATAGAGATGGTTGTCCACTCTACATAAATGATACCAGTTCAATGTAAAGGACAAGAACATCTATATTTGAAAGCATTTCTACCCTAAAGATGCAACCCCAAAAATAAGGAAGCAATTATCCTTCCTTTTCGAAATGTATAACTAAGATCCCTAGCTTGATATTCCTTTGGATTACATTTTTCCTGGCCTAGATGTTCCAAGTCTACCAAAATTTATGAGGATTGATCCATAATGACTCTCACCAATAATGACAAGTGCCACATTTTTGAAACTAGTCATGAAAATGACATGCCAAAACATTTTATCAAATTCAAACATGCAGATGGTGGAAAAGAACTATCACAGAGTTGTAGAAATGTATAATAAAGCATATGTAGAAAAGCAAATGCTAACTAAGAAAGTGTCCTCTTTGAAGCAACAAATTCAAGAGGCCACCAAGGCTAAGGTAAAGGTTTTAAACCTTTGCAAGACAATTTTGAAAGAAGAGATGACACTTGTGGATGATGTACCATTGGATGGGGATGCCATCAAAAATTTGGAAACATTGGTTGGGTTATTTCTCAAGAAAAATAAGGATTGCTCTCCACCTAGAGATGAGGCCCAATAAATATTTGAACAATTCACCATAGTGGAAAATATCTATAAAAGTACTTGTTGGCGATTTTTGGCCCACATAATAAAATTATGATTGATTTAAAAATAGATGGACTCTATCAAAAAAGCTATGGAATCCATCAAAAAAGCTATGGAATCCATCAAAAAAGCTACGAAATCCATCAAAACATCTATGGACTCCATCAACATTTACAAAAGTACAAGGTAGAAGACTTTGGGTTTCTAAAAGTACTTTGCTTAATTTGGCAAGTAAGTTGCAAGTCATGAGAAATCTGAAGCAAGCAAGGGAACTTTTCAAAAAATACAAAGGTCCTTTCAATTCAAAGTCAAAGAGTGAATTCTTTCAAGAAAATTATCCGAGTGAATTCTTTCGAAAGAATTATCCACAAGAAATGGACCATTTCAGGAAAGCCGAAGGGCAATATTCTCAGCAAAGTGGTCCACTTCAAAAAATTTCAAGGGCACTTTCTTTGTAGAAGTGGACCAAAACAAGAATTCTAAAGGGTATCTTTATTTTGAAGAAATGGTCTATTTCAACTTTGTCGAAGGGTCACTTTCTTTTCAAAGTAGACCATTACAAATTTTGTGAAGGTATTTTTAAAAAGGGAATTGGACCATTCTAATTTTACCGAATGTTCATTTCAAAGCTTCAAAAGACCATTTCAAAATTCCCAAAGGGTACTTTTCCTTTTGGGAAGGTCACTTTCTAAAAGTCTGAAGGGTATTTTTCCATTCGAAAAGTCCTTTTCAACAAATATGGAGGTTCATTTCTTTAAATTCCTTTAGATAAATTATCCATAAGAATTGTCCATTGTTAAAAAACCAAAGGCCTAATTCCTTAATAAAAAATGTCTAAAGGAATTGTTCAAACTAAAAATTCTAAAAAAATCACCATTTAAATTTGAAATCATGAGACGTTCTCGTAGACAAAGATGGGTCTCGTCAAATAACCATTTTCATTCAAAAAAGGTCAAAGGTAGTCAGCGAATCTCAAGGATGCATTCAACTGATAGGATATGATAGGTTTAAATTAATGGAGAAGCCTTCATCTTTTCATATGGCTCTCACCTCTGACAAGTGGCCACTTGATCAGAGGCAACATGGCTAGGCCCAAATTCATAGATATGGTGATTTCATTCTTATCCAAGTAGAATGAAGGAGCATGCCAAGTTTTAAATGCAAAAGATCAAATCATGTACACTTGGTGGGGACATGCATCTACCCATAACATGGCTCTCTCAGCTCAAAAAATGGAAGGGACTTGAATGTATAATGGGCTCAAGGAGATTTGTGGTGATATTGGATGGTTCATTTCATGGTCAAGGCAATTATATGCTTTGAATGCAAGGGAGATCAAGTACAATAGTAGGGATCCCATTCATCAATGACCTCTTCTCTTAGTTCTCCTTTCTCCCATGAGCCTTTTTCTTTCTTAGGGGCCTTTTCTCTATATATCTTAGATGTTTTACATTTTGGAGGGGTTCTTAGTTTTTAGACTTTTTTCATCTTTCTAGGAGATGGAAATTCATTGAGATACTATAAAGTATGCTCTGGTTGATTAGGCTCGACCCTGTCAAGTCTATTATAAGAACTACCTCTTGATGTAATAAAATGACTTCTTTGCATATCTCTTGTCATTGATGAGTGCCTTAATATGTTTGTGCTTGGTGGATTCGTGAAGGATATTTTTCCTAGTTTATGAGCCTTATGCTTGCCTCTTTAATGTATTTTCAAGATCTTGTAGGCCTGGATTAGTGTTCTACCTAAACTAATTCTAGTGTGTTAACTTGATCTTGAGATTTTGTAAAACATAGTTGTCTTATGACTGATCTAATGTTGGTTCAAGCATAGATGAGTGTCCATTATACTTTGGTACATCACCTACTTAGATTTCTTTGGAGCCCTTATCCCCTTTCTAACCCTTTTCCCTATGAATCATGAGTTTAGCATTAGTTTAGGTGAGCATCAAAGAGGAAGCCAACCTTATCTAGAGGTTCAACCTCACTATAGGATACCCACAACCTGAGGTTGTCCCCACACTTATATCTAGGAGTGAGAGAGCTTGAGAAACTCTCCCACAAAGGGTGCAATTCTATCACTACATTAGTTTCTAGAACAACCAGTGGGACTAAGGTGAGGAATATTTTTGGTGTGTCTCTCCTCTATAATATTTTGGAAGCAAGAAATTAGCACCAATGGTGGCTCAAAATCAAAGATTCTAGTTATGAGCAAACCATGTTTGTCTTTTTATAGATTTTAATCAGCTCATACATCTCACTTGACATATGAGGCTAATATGAATAGCTATGGTGAATATCCCTATTATCTGCCTCTTTATCAACAATCCCAATATGGTCCTCACAATCCATATAATGCTTATCTACCCTATCAAGACCCTTATCAAGGCTATGATGAGCCTTGGTGAGTTCTTCGTGACCCATATATGCAATAATATTACCATGATCCCTCTTATGGACAACAAGCCCATCATAATATTTCTCCTCATCGACCCCATCACGTGCCATCCATATCAACACTTAGGTAGACTCTAATAAGCCTTGACAAGCATGCTATAGAATTGTGCTCGTGAAAATGTTATGGTCAAAATGTCCCTACTCACCAGATCCATTATGTGAGAGGGTCATTAGGAAAAATAAAAGTAGAATGGGCCCCTATTGAGAGAGAAAAATGGAATAGACTCATAGGTGACATGATGGATATAGGAAGTTACATTTAGAGCATTGAAAACAAGCTAAAAGAAATTGAGGAATAGTAGGGCCATCCTCACCAACTATTTATGCCTACATATACACCACCTTGTCCTTCTTATATGTGATCTATTCTTCCTTAAGTGACCATTTCAAGTGCTCCTTTAAATGTTCCAAGTCCTTCATATGTTCCTCAGACCTTTCTTTCTTGGAAATCTATTCAAAGGAACTATTAAAAATTTAAAGAGCTTGTTGTAGAATAGCCTACTACTAAGATCCAAGGCTCCATTCTTCCCCAAGAACCCCTTATGAAATCCTTCAAGGTTCCAAGGTAGAGCCAAGTGGTAAATTCATGTTGTGGGAAAGAGAAGGTAGATATGGAGTCAAGAGTCCAAGATAAAGAAGGATATGAACCCCTAAAAACCTCCATCATCCCTCTTCAAGAGCCTTCTTCTATTACTAACCACCTTAAAGAGCATCTATTTCAGGAGAACATAGCAAAACAAAACAGAGAGTTAGAAGTGAAGACAAGGAAAGAAGAGGAAAAATAAAATTAGAAGGTCAAAGGAGAGCCTCTATCTTTCCCATCTTGGAAATCCATTTAGAGTAGTGGGTAGAAGAAGGAAAAGGTGGTGATTTCTGAAGTTGGACAAGAGACCTTGTAGCCACCAATCCTTTCCCTCAAAACCCTAGAGCCTTTCCTTCATGGAGAGCCTTTCAAGAGGCAAAGAATTAGGAAAAGGAGGTGAAGGTGATCTAATTAGATTAACTTTAAGAATAAAATCAGGAACCTATGGTAGCTTCCTTGAACCTTTCTCACCTTGTTGAGTGTTTTCAAGAATCTATTATGCCACTCTTTGAGAAAGAACCTCTCCTCTATGAGGAAAACCAAGAATATGCATCTAAAAAGGCTGAGGAATAGGATGTCATGAGTAACTATGAGGAAGAAATCACCATAAGGCCCCCCCTTGGTAAACAAAAGATCAACTCAGCCTTCTTGAATGAAGGGGAACATATTGAAGACTCTTTCGTAGTTGTGCATGAAATAGACTGCACTATTGAGCATGCAAAGCTACCAGTTTTATTGAAAATGAGAGGGTCGAGGTTGTTAATTCCTTAGTTGAACTACCACATTATAAAAAGGATGAGGAAATGAATGAAATAGCTAATCAAATTGATGAACTTGTGGAGTAGCTAGAGGTTACCAATCAGTCAAAAGGCTCATTTGAGGACTTGTTAGAGATCTTGAGAGCTAACTATTTTCTTTTCCAAGGCAACTATGTTCTAGTTGCATCGAAGGAGACAAACCTTGTAAAGTAGATCAAAGGGGATGGAGTGGGAAGTATTTTAACTCTACCACCTCAAGATTTCATTACAGGCATGGAATTGTTTTCTATCTTGAGAATGGGCCATCAACCCCTTGAAGAACCTAAAAAACATGAAATAAAGAACAAACCCAGTCCTATTGAGGACACCTTAGAAATCAAAGAGGTATGCCTTGTTAAGCTACCATTGAAGGTTGTAGTTAAGGATTCATATGAAGAATTTGAGATTGTCTGTATTCACATAGTTGACATGGTTGTAGCTACCTGTTCTCATTAAGCATAATGACAAAGAAGCTGACAGTTATAATAAAGACGAAGTAGGCATCAAGATCAAGGTTCAAGAAGATGCATGCCTTATTCAATCCCTTATCTCATGATATAAGAAAAGTATCAAACTTTAGTTTTGATCTATGAGGAAAGGGTACACATAGTTTTAGGGTGTATATATTAGATTAGTTCTGTTTAAATTCTTCCAAGTGTTATTTTAGAAATATTTGTTTGTTGTCTTTGTTTTGTTCTAGGCTAGTTTCCTTTCGATAAGTATCTTGGGAACATTGTTTTATTTTAGTTGACCTTGTTATTTTAGATGATTTTCCACATAGGTTTAGCCTTGTCAAATTAAATAATGACTTCGTGCCCAATGGACTAGACAAGGCAAGTGGTCTAGGATCTCAAGCATAGTAGGCATGCTTTCCTGTGAGTTAGCAAAAATGTTGGCCATTTTTGGCCCACATACTAAAATTTTGACTAATTTAAAAAGCTATGGACTCCATTAGAACATCTATGAACTCCATCATCATTTACAAAAGTACAAGGTGGAAGACTTCGAGTTTTTGAATGTACTTAGCTTAATTTGGAAAGTAAGTTGCAAGTCATGAGAAATATAAAGTAAGCAAGGGAAATTTTAAAAAAATCCAAAGGTCCTTTCAAGTCAAAGTCAAAGAGTGAATTCTTTTGGAAAAATTATCCAAGAAAATTCTTTTGGAAGAATTATTTGTAAAAAATGGATGATTTCAGGAAAGTCAAAGGGCACTTTTCTTGGCAAAATGGTCCACTTCAAAAAATTTGAAGGGAATTTTCTTTAGAGAAGTGGACCAAAATGAATTATGAAGGGTATCTTTCTTTTGAATAAATGGTCCATTTCAACTTTTTCGAAGGATCACTTTTTTTCAAAGTGGACCATTGCAAATTTTTTGAAGGTATTTTTTTTAAGGGAAATGGACCATTGCAATTTTGTCGAAGGCTCATTTAAAAGCTTCAAAAGACCATTTCAAAATTATTAAAGCGTAGTTTTCCTTTTGGGAAGGTCACTTTCCAAAAGTTTGAAGGGTATCTTTCCCTTTGAAAATTCATTCTCAACAAAGCCAGAGGGTCATTTCTTTAAATTCCTTTAGATAAATTATCCACAAGAATTGTCCATTGCAAAAAACCTAAAGACCTAATTTCTTTGGATAAAATGTCTGAATGAATTGTTTAAAGCAAAAAGTCTAAAATAATAACCATTTAAATTTGAAATCCTAAGACGTTCCCATAGACATCAAAGATGGGTCTCATCAAATAACTATTTCCATTAAAAAGAGGTCAAAGGGAGTCAGTGAATCTCAAGGTTGAAAGTGTACATGACAAGTGTCAAGGATGCATTCAACTGGCAGGAGCTAGTAGGTGAAAATTATTGGAAAAGCCTTCATCCTTTAGTATGGCTCTCACCTTCAACAAGTAGTCACTCAATCAAAGGCAACATGGCTAGCCCCAGATTCATAGATATAGTGATTTCAACCTTATCCAAGTAGAGTGAAGGAGCACACTAAGTTTTAAATGCAAGAGATCAAATCATGTACATTTGGTGGGGACATGCAACTACCCACGACATGGCTCTCTCAACTCTAAAAATGGAAGGGACTTGAATGCATGAGGGGTTTGAGGAGATTTACGGTGATCTTGGACAGTTCATTTCATGCTCAAATCAATTTCTCACATTACATGCAAGGGATCTCAAGTAAAATAGTAAGGATCCTGATCATTGATGACCTCTTATCTTAGTTATCCTTGCTCCCATGATCCTTTTTCTTTCTCAAGGCCCTTTTTTCTATATATATTAGATGCTTTCCATTTTGGAGGGGTTTCTATTTTTTAGACTTTTTTCATCTTTCTAGGAGATGGACATTCATTGAAATACTACAAAATATGCTCCACTTGATTAGGCTTGACCCTATCAAGTCTATTTTAAGAACTACCTCTTGATGTAATAAGATGATTTCTTTGCCTATCTCTTGTCATTGATTAGTGCCTTAGTATGTTTATGCTTGGTGGATTTGTGAAGGATAGTTTTCCCAGTCTATTAGCCTTCTTTTTAACTCTTTATTGTATTTTTAAGATCTTACAGGCCTAGATTAGTGTTCTTCCTAAACCTCTTCTAGTGTGTTAACTTGATCTCAAGATTGTGTAAGCCATAGTTATCTTATGACTGATCTAGTATGGGTTCAAGCATAAATGAGTGTCCATTTTACTTTGGTGCATTTCCTAGTTAGCTTTCTTAGGAGACCTTATCCCCTTTATAACCCTTTTCCCTATGAATCATTAGTTTAGCATTAGTTTCGGTGAGAATCAAAGAGGAAACTAGCCTTCTCTAGAGGTTCAACCTCACAACAAGATACCCATAGCCTAAGGTTATCCCAATGCTTTTAGTTAGGAGTGAGAGCCTGATAAAATCTCCCACAAAGGGTGCAATTCTAGCACTAAAATAATATTTTGGAGAGAGTCAGGTAGATTATACCAATTTTGGATAGTATTTTTGTGCACCTGGCATGCCCAAATAAAATAGTAGAAGCATCGATCAAAGATGAGGAGGTCCTAAGGTAGCAATCAACTTATGCTTCTTTATTAGTAAAACATCATGTTGAGCATGCAAAAGCATTAAAAGATGTTGATATTATGGAAGATACCATTAATAAACATCATCAACAAATAAACACAAGTTTTACCATACTTCAAGGATAGGTTGACAAGGAGATCTTTGATTTAGAAGACATCGAGAAGGAATCTAGTGTAACCTTAGATGTGTTGTCCCCCAAAAATAGCAGTCATTTCTGGGACAACATTTGAATTATTTTGGTCTTACAGACCAAAATTGTCTCTTCCATTTCCAAAATTTATCCTAGACATTCAAATTCCTCATTTTCCAAGCTTCTCAAAAAAACTACGGACTTAGCAGGAAAAGGAAAATCTACATATTCTGCAGGTCAAGCTCAATGGGTTTTTACATGTTGATTTCTACATACTTAGTTTCTACAGATTCTACAGGCAGGTTCATTTATATAGGTTCAAAGGCTTCTACAGGTGGTTTTAGTCAAAATAATTAGTTTTCAACACTTAGTCATTTTCCAAAATTGGTTTAGAGCTATGGTTCAGTTGAAAATCTTCATCAGCAAGCATCTGAGTGCAAAAAGAGATTTGAACCATTGAACCACATTGGTTCAAAGGTTTAACAGGTTCAAGGTTCAACAAGTTTGATGTCTTTGGCAAGAGTTAAGCACTTCATCAAGGTTCAAAGTTCAGTCATTGCAATTGGTTCATCGGATTCCAAACACTGAACCATCGGCTTGAACCGTTGAACCATTGAACCACTTTGGTTTAAAGGTTCAACGAGTTCAAGGTTCAACGGTGGGTTTAACCAAAGGAACGGTTCAGTGGCTTGGTTCAACCAAGCAATTCACCACTCTATTTCACTTAGGTGGTTCATTCCCTTTATTTCAGCATCTTTTGGTTCAATCAAATAGTTCACTCAGTTGGTTCATTCTTTCAATTCATCCTTTGGTTCAACATCTCAAGGTTCAACAGTAGGTTCAAAGACATTTTCAAAGCTTTGTTTGAACCGTTGAACCAAAACTTGGTTCAACGTATTGGTTCAATGAAATGGTTCAACTATTGGTTCAAAGGCAAGTTCATAATGTTTGGTTCAATGCTTAGTTCATCAGCTTGTTTCATCCAATTAAATTATCGGCTTGAACCATTTTTGGTTCAACCAATTGGTTCAATGTCTTGGTTTAACAGAATGGTTCATTGCCAAAGTTCAAAGGGGCAGTTCAATGTAGAAGGAAACTTCTTGAAGGACAAGTGCCCTTGCAGAGGACACGTAATCAATAAAAGCACCCTTTCAAAGGGTTGTTTTCAAAGAAGCCTAAAAGGTAATTATTTCAGATTGTTTAAGGCATTTGAAATTGGCTAAGGCATAATTCTTTTGGATTTTTGTCTGAAGGAATTCCTTCGAAGAAAAAGTCTGAAAGAAATCAAAGAAGCAAATGCAAGCAAAATCTGAAGACTTGTTCAAATATTTGGTGAAACAAATAATTTTGTAGACTTTTTGTCCATGGGAATTTTCCTCGGGGAAAATGTCTGCAGGGAACTTTCACGGGGGAAAGCTTGGGGATTTGTCCACAGGAACTGCCAAGGCAAAGGGCTGTCGAAGGACCCCGAAGGGTAGGTGCCCTTGCAAGGGACTTTCGGTGGCCAAAGTAAAGAGCTCTTTCTGACCCATTCAAGGATTATTTCTTAAATCCCGAAAGGGCAAAGCTGAAAGCTGAAAGAGGACCAAGGGGTGACATGCCCGAAGATGTCAAATTCAAGATAGGGAACTAGCCATTGAGAGCACATCGATGGGCATGTAAACGTCAATTTTAAAGTCCATGAAATAGTTGTTGATCCTTTGAATTTACAGACCTGAATGCATTCCAAGAATTCAAGACCAAAACTAGTAGAAAGCGAGGAAAGACAGAACAACGAATGAATCCAGGGCCCAATTCAATTAACCAGAAAAGGAGGATCGATAAAGACAAGATCAGACCGCCAGGTGGACATTGAAAGTTGCAATCTTTCAATTGCGTGGCTTGTTTATCTACATTGAGAAGATCAAATGGGTAAAATTCCATAAAGTTCTATCTTGTCTTCCTAACAATTCCCAATGCATCATGATGTATTATTGTTCTCGAGTCCTTCTTGAAGTGGCTATATAAGGGACTTTCTTTCATTGTAAATGGATCTCTTTTTTGATAATCTGAATGAAAATCTACCCAAATTGAGAGGCATCATTGAGACTTTGTGCTCAATCTGTTAATCATATTTTGTTACTAGATTAAGAAAGCAAGGGACTTTTTCAAACTTTGTGCTTTGATATCTTTGTTATTGAGGGAACAGTTCTTATGTCTTTTTCCTTGATATATTTTATGTTCCATTAATTTAACAAGTAGGATTAGTAAAATTAGTCAGGAAGGTGTCCTGAAGAATCAACTGTGGAGAGACTTTGTGCCCCCATAGCTACCTTCAGTGTGTTTTCTTTTCATTGTTGTGCAAAGGACATTGAGAAGACTTTGTGCCCTCATTGTCCTTCATATATTACTCTTGAGCATTTCAGGTAGAGACTTTGTGTTGTATTTTGATTTGTTGGTTACTACACCCTCAGTTACATTCTGCTTTTATTTCCAGGAGTATTCTTGTGGCTGGCTGAATAGTTTTTCTGAAAGAAGAAGAGTGTTGTCTATCATTTCCTTTGTGTTTTCTTTTGTTTTACACACATCATCTTAAAGAAAGAGAGATGGATGGCTTGTTCTACCCTTGAGTATTATTTTTTGTTTATATATATATATAGCATATCCATAGGGAACCTCCCCTTGATGAGAGGAGAGAGCAGTCTCCTTCTGATGTGATAAACTTACACATTTGGATGACTAATCTTCCTACTTTGGCTGATCAGACCTATTTTGTTTACTAGTACGCTGATAAACAAAATATTCAACCAACAATTTTTGGTGACTCTGTTGGGGAAATAACCCATTATCATTATAACCCTTATCCATTACAGACTATGGTGACTCTGTTATTTATCTTACCCATTATCCATTCTTAGCCTTACCATTTACCATTCACCTTCACACTAACTGGGAAAGAACACACAGTTTAAAGCCTCAAGCTTTAACTGAAGCAAGGTCAATTCTTTTCCATTTTTGTTTCACAATCTGGCAGATTCAAGGTATACACAAAGCCAAAGGGCTAAAGGTATAATTGACCTTGTGTTTGAGCTGGTACAGCAATGTTATTTTGATCTGTTTCCTTCACCATCTCATCTCCAATGAACTAAGAGCTTCCCTCCTACTAAAGCTAGATCTCCATTACCAGATGAAGTATCTACTTCTGTTGTTGATAAAGCTATGCCTATAATTACCCCTTTGAGATTTGTTATCCCTCTTTTTCAGAATCCTATAATGGCAGTTCAAGGCCCTTGGGGTAATGCTTTTGGTCCTCTTAATCTTACTCCTCCTCTACATGAGCTTCCACATAGTTCTAAGAATAATTTCCCTAAATTCTATGGTGATGGGAAAGTTCATCCTGATGAACATATTGCAGCATTCAACATAGCTTGTGGAGTAATCAGATTAGAATTTAAAGATGTAGCAGTCAGGCTTTTTGTTGAAACACTACAAGGTGATGCTACAAATTGGTTTTACCATCTACAGGCTCAATCTCTGACTGATTGGAATACTCTTAAGGCTATGTTTGAAGCCAGATTCAAACCTTCAGAAGATGCACATACAGTTCTAGCTCAACTTACACAGATGAAAAAAGAGCCATATGAGCTTATGAGAGATTTCACAGTCAAATTTGACAAATTGAGAAATAGAATCCCTGTAATTGCTAGACCTATAGCTGAGAATCTTAAATGCTTTTTCATTAATTCTCAGCTACCTGAAGTCAATTTTCTCTTGAGACGTGTTGGTTAAATAGATCTCACTGTAGCTCAACTTTTGGCCACTGAAGTAGAAGATGATCTCATTTTAGCAGGGAAGATAAGAAGAGATCCAAATAGAAATAGAGCTTCATCATCTTTTGAATTTGCATCTATAAGCACCACAGATCCAATGGTGCAGAAATTAGCAAATGAATTGCTTGCTCTTAAGAAGCAAATGGCTCAAGGAATGTCTTATATTCCTACATACAAAAGGGCATTCCCAAATCAGTCATATTAGGGCAATGTTGCCAGGAACCAAGGGCAACAAAATCACCTTCTTCCCCCACAAGGAATACTTGCCCTGGAAGCTCCTCTAACTAATTCAGCAATGGGATACCATGAAGCAGAATCAGAGTTTTCTTTCGACCCTGAATTGAACTAAGAAAATGATGATGATATCATGGAAGACAATCAAGAAGAATCAGCTGGTGACTCCCACATTGGTTTCCTAAATTACCAGGATGAACCCAATATCAAAGGAGAAGCTTTAGATGGATCATATGCAGTATTTACCAGATCTAAGAACCAATCAGTCTAGCAAGCTAATAAAAAAAGATAGAAGAACAACCTCAACTAGTAATCATGATTACTAAACATGAGACCGCTCTGCCTTTTCAATCAAAAGATTCGGTCATCACCCAAAAGGTAAATACATCTATTTCACCTTCACCTTCTACTCCCAATTCGCAAACTAGCCCACCTCCCATCCCTCTTAAAACTCAAAAAGTTGAAGTACCTTTCTTTATATCTATTTCAATTCAGCCATTTAACATAATTGATCATGTCAAAAAGACAAAAATATAGATGTCTAAATTTGAATACTTGCAGTCTAATCTGGATCAACTGAATAAGTTGGTTCAATATGTTAAAAATCAAACTATCCCTGTAGGACAAAAAGCTAAAAAAGTAACTCTTGATTCTCCAAAGAACACGCCTATTCCAAATAATCTGGTCATTACTCCTCCAGCTACTCCTGGAAAAATAGAATCCTTTTATGTTTCCCTATTAATTAATGGCCACAAGCTGAGTAACTGTATAATAGACTCAGGGGCATCTGACAATGTCATGCCTACTAAAGTTGCTGAGTCTCTTGGTCTCACACTGACCAACATGTTTGGGAGATGTTTCTCCATGGAGAACAAGCAAGTACCATTGCTAGGGCAAATCAAAGATGCTCAAATTGCAGTCACAGCCTTTTCAGACAAGAGGACTAAGATGATTGTCTTGGTGGCTAACGTCCAAGCATCCTATGGCATTTTACTTGGACAAAATTTCTACAAGGATGTTGGAGGAGAACTGAACATGGATCTATCTGAGGCAAGGATCCCTGTCTAAGGCATGATGAAGAGATTACTCCCTGAAAAGAAAGTAAAGTATGTAGTCACCCAGATGTCAGCCCTTGAAGCTCAAATCCTTTTTGAATCCGTAGGTATGGGTAACTACTTTTTATATACATATGAAGAAGGGCCCTCTATTTTTTATGAAGAAAAGTCAGTGTCTGATAAAATTTGGACTTTAGAATTTTATGGTAGTTCTTCCTCTACTGGTTCAGGAGTTGGGATTGTCTTGATATCTCCTCAAAGAGATATGTTTCCTTCATCCTATAAATTACAATTTAGTAACACTAACAATACAGCTGAATTTGAATCTCTATTGCTGGGCATGAAGGCTGCTCAAAAAAGAGGCATCAAGTTTCTTCATGCCAAAGGGGATGCTAAATTAGTGGTCTATCAAGTGAGAAATCTATATTAGACCAAGAATGAGAGATTACACCATTACTACAACCTGGTTTGGGACCAAATTGAAAGCTTTGATGCTTTCAATATTTTTGCCATACCTAGAGAGTCTAATGATAAAACTAATGCACTTGTTGTTTCAGGAACTCTTTTAGTTCCTCATTCAAATTTCAAAGAAGACAAGTATACCATTGAGTTGGTCTATAGACCAAGTGTTCTTGACAATGCTGATCATTGGCAAATATTCAATGATGATCATCACATCATTGCCTTCTTGGAATGAAAAGACAATTTTGAACATTTGTATTTTGAAGGCAGTGAATCTCAAAAGTCTGAATGTATTTCTGAATTTAGTTTAGATATAAATGAAGAATTCCTATAGCTGAAAGGAAAAAAAAATCCCAAAGGCCTGGTTTCTCTTGAGAAGCTGTTTGACAAGCATGATAGATTTGTCAAACAACAACAAATAGATTCAAGTTTCTCTCAGGGATTTGACCAAGTAAATCTAACCAACAAAGAAAATCCCAAGATGGTCAACATTGGTAAGTGTTTCACCCCTGAAGAAAGATTCAAGTTCACCTCTTTGCTTCATCAATACATTGATGTCTTAGTGTATTCTTATGAAAACCTGAAGTCTCTTAGACCTGATGAAATCTGCCATCACATTCCTCTCAAGGTTGATTCAACACCCTACAAGCAAAAATCTAGACAATACAATCCAAAATTTTTAGGTACTATTATGTCTGAGATACAGGAAATGTTAAATGCTAGAATCATCTTCCCAATCCATCATTCTACATGGATTGTGAACATAGTACCTGTAAGGAAGAAAAATGGTGAAATCCGCATTTGTGTAGATTTCAGGCATCTGAATCAGTCATCTCTGAAGGATAATTACCCTTTGCCAATTATGGATCAAGTGCTTCAAATAGTAATAGGGTCAGAGATGTTATCAATGCTAGATGGCTTCTCAGGTTATAATCAAGTTGAATTTGGTGAAGCAGACCAACACAAGACTACATTCACCACACCTTGGGGTACATTTGCATATAAAAGAATTCTTTTTGGCTTAATAAATGTTGGTGCTACCTTTTAGAGAGCTATGGACATGGCCTTCAAAGATGAGATTGGCAAATTCATAGTAGTATATCTTGATGACTTAACTGTATTTTCAAAGCATCGATCTGATCATGTACGCCACTTACAACAAGTGCTAGAGCACTACCGCCATAATGGTATTTCTTTGAATCCTAAGAAGTCTATTTTTGGAGTAATAGAGGGGAAACTCCTTAGACACATTGTGTCCAAAGAAGGCATAAAGATTGACTCAAATAGAGTCAAGTCTATTCAAGAGTTGAATTTGCCTACAAGTAAAAATGATGTTCACTCTTTCTTCAGAAAAGTGAATTTCTTACGAAGATTCAGCCCTGAATTTGCTGAGAAGACAAGACACATTGTAAACATGATGAAAGGGAAGACTACCTTCAGCTAGACTAAAGAAGGCAAATCAGCATTTCAAGATATCAAGACTACCATTGCTCACGCCCCTACCTTGGTTTGTCTAGATTACCACAGAGATTTCATCATATACAGCTATGTGTCTGAACACACTCTTTCAACGATTCTTGTTCAACAGGATAAGGAAGGTATGGAATCTCCCATCTCTTTCATGAGTTGCCCTCTCAAAACCCATGAAATGAAGTATTCAAATATAGAGAAGCATGCCTATGCATTGGTAAAAGTAGTCAAATATTTCCACTTCTATATTTAGAATTCACACACTACTGCCTTAGTTCCTGACACTACAGTCAAGTCTATATTAACTCAACAGGAATTTGATCTAGATATTACGCTGACAAAGCTGGTCAGGGGTAAAGGCCTATGCCAATTAATGGCTGACAATAAGCCAGAAGATACACAACATGAAGAAGCTGAAGTGGAAGATACTCTAACAGTCTTTTTTGTCTCCACTACCAATGAGTGGTATTGAGGTATTCCTCATTTTCTAACTTATGGTGAATGTCTTGCTCATTTGACTTATAAAGAAAGGAAGACTATCAAGTTGAAAGCTACCAATTTTGTCCTTTGGGATAACGGCATGTACAAGAGAAGCATAGACGGAGTATTTCTTTGTTGTGTAGACAAAGAATAGCAAACCCAACTTTTGAAATTTTTCCATAATCTGGCCTGTAGAGTACATTTTTTTGCTCCTATGACTGCTCACAAAATTTTGCGAGCCGGGTATTACTGGCCAACTCTTTTCCAAGATGCACATAAGTGGGTGAGGAAATGTGAACTTTGCCAGCAATTTGTTGGAAGACCCAAGTTGGTTGCCCTGCCTCTCAAGCCAGTAATCATAGAGGAACTTTTTCAGTAATGGGGACTTGATTTTATTAGGATAATAAACCCATCTTCAAGTGTTGGACATGATTATGTCTTTACAGCAACTGATTATTTCACCAAGTGGGTAGAAGCAATCCCAACTAAGCATGCTACTTCAAAAGTTATATGCAACTTTCTCAAAGAGAATATCATTTCTAGGTTTGGAGTTCTACTCAAAATTGTTACTGATAATGCCGCTTGTTTCACCTCTCAAGAGATTACAGATTTCTATTTTCATTATAGAATTACACTCTCTCATTCTTTTGATTATTTTCCACAAGGAAATGGACAAGCTGAGTCTAGCAATAAGAATTTGGTAACTATTATCAAAAAGCTAGCAGATGATAATCAAAGGACATGGCATAAAGCATTGGTTGATGCTCTATAGGTAGACAAGATTACACCAAAGAGGGCAATTGGTATGTCTCCTTTTTAACTTTATTATGGTATCAATGTTGAGATACCAATCACCTTAGAGTTACAAGCCTTGAAATTAGCAAAGTCCATTGAAGATTAGACATATAAAAGTTCTCTTAACAAAAGAATCATGTGCCTAACTCAGCTGGAGGAATAGAGAACCATGGTGGTGGACAAAATTGTTGCTCATCAAAGTTTGGTAAAGAAACTCTTTGATCAGAAGGCCATAAATCATGATTTCCAGATTGGGGATCAAGTTATGTTGTGGGATAAAAGAAGAGAACCAAAGGGGATGCATGGAAAGTTTGACTCCCTTTGGAGAGGCCCGTTTATAATTCATCAACACATTGGTGAAAACAACTTTCTATTGAAATACCAAGATGGCACACTCTTTTCTCTGCTCCACAATGGGCAAAATTTGAAACACTTCAACTCTTGAAGTATTAGATCATTGCCTCTATATATATATATATATATATATATATATATGTATGTATGTATGTATGTATGTATGTATGTATGTATGTATGTATGTATGTATGTATGTATGTATGTATGTATGTATGTATATTTGTACAATTTTAATTCTATTTTGTTTTGTTTATTTTCTTTTTTATGCCTTTCATTTTTGGGTAGTATGACTCTGAAGCCCAATGGTACACATGAAGACACTGGAAATTCTGGATTTTACTCCTTTCAATTTATTTTACAATTAACAGAAGTTTCCCAACTGGAGCCAGCTATTGTCCCCTAAAAATAGCAGTCATTTCTGGGACAACATTTGAATTATTTTGGTCTTACAGACCAAAATTGTCTCTTCCATTTCCAAAATTTATCTTAGACATTCAAATTCCTCATTTTCAAAGCTTCTCAAAAAATCTACGGACTCTGCAGGCTTGAATCTACGAACTCAGCAGGAAAAGGAAAATCTACGGATTTTGCAAGTCAAGTTCAATGGGTTTTACATGTTGATTTCTACAGACTTGGTTTCTACAGATTTTATAGGTAGGTTCATTTATACAAGTTCAAAAGCTTTTGTAGGCAATTTCAGTCAAAAGAATCAATTTTCAACACTTAGTCATTTTCCAAAATTGGTTTAGACCTTTGGTTCAGTTGAAAATCTTCATCGGCAAGCATCTGAGTGCAAAAAGAGACTTGAACCATTGAACCGTTGAACCATTGAACCACTTTGGTTCAAAGGCTCAACGAGTTCAAGGTTCAACAAGTTCGATGTCTTTGGCAAGAGTTAAGTGCTTCATTAAGGTTCAAAGTTCAATCATTGCAATTGGTTCATCGAATTCCAAACACTGAACCATCGGATTGAACCGTTGAACCACTTTGGTTTAAACATTCGACGGGTTCAAGGTTCAACGGTGGGTTCAACCAAAGGAACGGTTCAATGGCATGGTTCAACCAAGCAGTTCAATGCTTTATTTCACTTAGGTGGTTCATTCCCTTTATTTCAGCATCTTTTGGTTCAGTCAAATAGTTCACTTGGTTTATTCTTTCAGTTCATCCTTTGGTTCAACATCTCAAGGTTCAATAGCAGGTTCAAAGACATTTTCAAAGCTTTGTTTGAACTGTTGAACCAAAACTTGGTTCAACATATTGGTTCAATGAAATGGTTCAATTGTTGGTTCAAAGGCAAGTTCATAATGTTTGGTTCAATGCTTAGTTCATCAGCTTGTTTCATCCAATTGAACTATCAGCTTGAACCATCTTTGGTTCAACCAATTGGTTCAACGTCTTGGTTCAACAGAATGGTTCATCACCAAAGTTCTAAGGGACAGTTCAATGCAGAAGGAATCTTCTCGAAGGACAAGTGCCCTTGCGGAGGACACTTAATCAATAAAAGCACCCTTTCGAAGGGTCATTTTCAAATAATCCCGAAAGGTAATTCTTTCAAATTGTTTAAGTCATTTAAAATTGGCTAAGGCATAATTATTTCAGATTTTTGTCTAAAGGAATTCCTTAAGACAAAAAGTCTGAAAGAAATCAAAGAAGTAAATGCAGGAAAAATCTAAAGACTTGTTCAAAGATTTGGTGAAACAAATAATTCCACAGACTTTTTATCTACGGGAATTTTCCCTGGACCTTTTGTCCACGGGAATTTTCCCCAGACTTTTTGCGAGGAACTTTCATGGGAGAAAGCCCTAGGATTTGTCCATGGGAACTGCCAAGGCAAAGGGCTGCCGAAGGACCCTGAAGGGTAGGTGCCCTTGCAGGGGACTCTCAATAGCCAAAGTAAAGAGCTCTTTTCGACCCATTCAAGGATTATTTCTTAAAGCCCGAAAGGGCAAAGCTAAAAGCTGAAAGAGGACCAAGGGGTGACGTGCCCGAAGACATCAATTTCAAGACAGAGAACTAGCCGTTGAGAGCACATCGACGAGCATGTAAATGTCAATTTTAAAGTCCATGAAATAGCCATTGATCCTTTGAATTTACAGACCTGAATGCATTCCCATAATTCAAGACCAAAACCAGTAGAAAGTGAGGAAAGATAGAATAATGAATGAATCCAGGGTGCAATTCAATTAATTAGAAAAGGAGGAATGATGAAGACAAGGTCAGACCCCCAGGTGGACATTGAAAGTTGCAATCTTTTGATTGCGTGGCTTGTTTATCTACATTGAGAAGATCAAATGGGTAAAATGCTCCAAAGTTCTAGCTTGTCTTCCTAACAGTTCCCAATGCATCATGATGTATTATTGTTCCTGAGTCCTTGAAGTGGCTATATAAGGGACTTTCTTTCATTGTAAATGGATCTCTTTTTTAACAATCTGAATGAAACTCTGTCCAAATTGAGAGGCATCATTGAGACTTTGTGCTCAGTCTATTAATCATATTTTGCTACTGAAATAAGAAAGTAAGGGACTTTTTTAGACTTTGTGCTGTGATATCTTTGTTATTGAGGGAACTGTTCTTATGTCTTTTGCCTTGATATATTTTCTATTCCATTAATTTAACAAGCAGGATTAGTAAAATTAGACAAGAAGGTGTCCTAAAGAATCAACTGTGGAGAGACTTTATGCCCCGATAGCTGCGTTCAGTGTGTTTTCTTTTCATTGTTATGTAAAGGACTTTGAGAAGACTTTGTGCCCTCATTATCCTTCGTATATTACTCTTGAGCATTTCAGGTAGAGACTTTGTGTTGTATTTTGATTTGTTGGTTACTACACTCTCAGTTACATTCTGCTTTTATTTCCAAGGGTATTCTTGTGGTTGGCTGAATAGTTCTTCTGAAAGAAGAGGAGTGATGTCTGTCATTTCCATTGAGTTTTTCCTTTGTTTCACACACATCATCTCTGAAGAAAGAGATATGGATGGCTTATTCTACCCTTGAGTATTATTTTCTATTTATACATATATATAGCATATCCACAGGGAACCTCCCCTTGATGAGAGGAGAGAGCAGTCTCCTTCTAATGTGATAAACTTATACATTTGGATGACTAATCTTCCTACTTTGGCTGATTAGACCTATTTTGTTTACCAATACGCTGATAGACAAAATATTCAACCAACAAGATGAACAAATGAAAAAGATTGAGACTCTAACTCAGCCTAAGGAGATGAAAGAAGCAAAGGAGGCCATCGAACAAATAACTACCAAAGTCCTTAATGCATTTTCTCAATGGGATAGGCTAAAGAAAGAACTCGAGTAGAAGGGGCCAAAATTTTTAGAAGATGCTAGTGCAGCTTAGTCCAAGACAGACTAAAGACATAATGTGGGGTAATGCTGACCCCTAAATTTTGTACAAGTATTGTTCTAATCTTGGCACATGTTGTGGAGGGACCATTGCCCATTTTATCACATGTACAAAATCTAAGAAAACGGATGGTGAGAGTTTTTAAAGTTATCTATAGCAATGGAAATCCCTTACAAACTAACCTACAGATAGTTTACTAGATAAATAATTAGTTATTATGTTTACCATAAATTTGCATAGTGAGATATCCTATCATCTAGAATTGTAGTGTGCATATACCTTTAAAAAGATTATTGATAAAGGTTTTTTGATAGAGCGATCCCTTATCAACAAAGTGATCATCAATCTTACGTTGTACAATTAGAATCAAGGTATTAATCTAGGAAATGACCAAAACTAGCATCCAAGTGCAAGCATTGTAACCATCACAAGCCAATAAAAATGATAAACCAAGGCAATTCAACCACAACAAAAATGTTGTTGTAAATGGAGTAACACACACAAAAAAATTACTCCTAACCCACAACCTTTTCAACAAACATAACAAGATCTTGGACCTACACAATAAATATTACAACCTTTGTCATTACAAGCTCCTCCTCTAAGGAGAATAGTGCTTACTCATCACATTGTTAGTGACCTTGGAGAGCCTATTGAATTTGTGTTTTTCAAGATCTCTACCACTAATTTGATTATTTGGCCTATATAAAAACATTATCCTCAAGGCAACCCTTATCTTTATTGGTACCAACAAAATGAATTATGTGAATATCATTAGGTTAATGGACATAATTTGTGTCATTATGTGAAAATTAAACATTTGATTTAGAATATGTTGGAGAATAGGGAGATAACATTGGATGTTGGTGCTTCCACTTACAATTAGACCCTTATAATTGATTAAAAACCCTTTTCCTGACATAGTAACCAACCACGGTAGCAACAACAACAACAATGGATAATGCAACACCAAAAATAATAGTTTTAACAACCAAGGCCGACTCAGTAGAATTAGTAAAATCACCAAAAATAGAACTGAAAACATCTTAATAATGGATAGAACCAAGGTCAAAATGATAAAAACCAATAGACTTTCCATGAAATTGCACATGACTAAAATAGGGTTGTAAGTCATATTACAAGAGGCCACATGAAACATGTCCTTATAGATAATGGATCAGGTCTAAACATAGTGTCTCTAAAGCTCATCAAGATTCTTGGATACACTATGGTAGATCTTCAAGAAGATAAAATAACCATCAAATCCTAATATAATGAGGAATAAGAATCATAAGGCACCATATGTTTACCAGTTATCCTTGGGCCCTTGACCCATGATACACTTTACCATGTGCTAGATCTTAATTTGTCATACATTATGATTTTGGGTAGACCTTGGTTATAGGAGATTTGGGTAGTCCCATCAACATTGCACCAGTGTCTCATGTTTCCCCACTTAGGGATGGTGGTTAATATTCCAAGAGATTTGCATCCATATGAGCATTGAAAACACCTAGAGGCTAAGTTCAAGAGTTATAACTATCATTTCAGCTTGAATCCAGTGGCCAAGAAAGATAAGGGAAAGGACATACTCCTTGATTTGTTAGAGGATAGCTTCATTTATCCTAATATTCTCTACTCCCTTTCCCATATTCTACCTCCTAAAATATCCAATCACTATACCATCTCAAATAATGGCCCATGAGAGTATTTGATGCATGACACCTTTCACATTACAAAACTTCCAAATAACCCAAATTATTTTAGAAGACTAAAATCCAAACCACTCATGCAATGGCAAAGAAAGGGTAAAGGTGATCTACACAGTCTAACACTCGTCACATTCACACTACCTCTGGCCAAGACTAGGACCCTCTCAAAGGTGATGAATCATGGTTGTATAATGACAAGTTGGTTGATTGTTATGAGAATTCCAAGTATCATATTCCCAATAGGATCATGATGAATCATGTCTATGTTGGAAGAGGCCTCAGACCAAACCAACAAGGAGCAGTTGAGCTAATTTCGATGACCAAATATAAAGGGCCCTATAAACTTGGATTTAAACCACTTGGGGGTGACCCCATATACCTTAATCATGTTTCATCACCATCGACTAGTGATGAGGATGCCGATAGTGAAGCAGAGTCTAATCATAGCCTTTTTGATGACCTAGCCAAAACCAACCTATTTAATACTCATTTTGTTTATACCCTTAGACCATTCATTCATCATAACCCACTTCCATTGTATTATCCCCAGTTGATAGACTAGGACTAACAAGATTCCAATGTGCCAATTGATGAGTTTCAAAATGATGAGGATTTCTATAATTTTTTTGGCCTTAGAGATAATGTTTCGTTAGGGGACCCTAAATATGGGTTCTCAATAAAGTTGGATACTAAAGCTTATTTTGGAGAGTTGGTAAACACCTTAGCCAAACACAAATAATTAAAACATTGAGGTCCTAAAGTGAAAACCTATTAGAGGTGTTTTATTACCAGGGAACAAGTAAAGAAAAAATCTAGTCTAGTGGTGAAAATTTGTTTTAGGTGTCATTAGATGGGGGTTTTTAACCTTCTTCAAACATAGCTTAGGAGACCACCAATGATGAACTTGTCTATGAATCTTGATTCAGTTTTGAAGAACAAAAATATTTTTATCAAATCATTCAAGAGTTTCTAAAAAAAATTATAACATGGCCAAATCTCCCATTAGGGGACTCTGATTCATCATGCCTAGGCAAACTCAAAGAGCTAGTCCTAACAGAGGATTCTAATGTAGCCAATCAATTTAAATCTTTGCCCACTATCCTTGAAGATGGTTCAACCCTTTTATTAGAAGACATGATATAGGTTAACATCAGGTCCTCAAATGATCCAAAATGGATCAATCTAGGCATGTCCCTTATTGATAAGGAGTTTGAAGTCCTTACAACCCTTTTGAGGTAATTTATAGATATTTTTGCATGGGTATATTTTGACATGCCAAGTTTGTACCCCACCTTGGTTTTTAACCACCTTGTGGTCAATACTATTGCCAAACCAATGAAATAAAAAATTATATAAAATGCATTCTCGTATTATTATATTAGTGAAGAAAGATTTGGAAAAACTCTTAGAATCAAAATGTATTTGATTGATTGACTATTCAGAGTGGATCTCTAATGTGGTTTTAGCTAGTAAAAATCCAAAAAGATTCAAAATCTATACTGATTTACATGATTTAAAAAAATATTTCCCTAAAGATGACTTTTCATTGTCAAACATTGACATGATCATCGACTCCACAACACATTATGAGATGTTTTCATTAATGAATAGCTTTTGAGGATATAACCAGATTTGGATAACACCAAAATACCAACACAAGATAGTGTTCACCATTCAATGGGGATCATTCTTTTATCAGGTTATGCCATTTGGTCTTAAGAATGCAGGGGGAACCTATCAAAAATCAATGACCATCATATTTCACGATAAGATACATGACATTGTGGAAGACTATGTCAGTGAAATTCTTGGTATATTAGAGACTAGGGCCAATCATCTAACAGTGATATACAAAATATTTAAAAGACTACATGAGTACAAAGTTAGACTTAATACTAATAAGTGTGTCTTTGGAGTCACATCGAGAAAATTACTTGGCTTCATTGTGTCTCATCAAGGCATTGAAGTTGATCTATCCAAAGTCCAATCCGTAATAGAGATGAAACAACCAACTAATTTGAAGTAGCACCATATTTTACAAGGCAAGATCCAGTCTATATGATGCTTCATATTATAATTAGATAAAAAATGCCATCTTTTTAGGCATATTTTGAAAAAGGGAGTCAATTTTCACTGGGATGATCAATTCCAGACATCTTTCCAATAACTAAAAGATTATCAAGAAAATCCAACTATTTATTGGCTCCTATGCCAGGAAAGCCATTCTTGTTATACCTATCAGCTACTGACAATGCCTTGGGGGCACTTTTGACTCAGCACAATGATAATGGAAAAGAGCATGATGTGTACTATTTAAGCTGTACACTGGTCATGTATTAATATATTTATATGCCCATAGAAAAAATATGTTTAGCCATGGTATTCATAACTTAGAAACTACACCATTACATGTTAAAAAGTAAGACCATGGTTATTTCAAAGATATATTTTCTCAAGTATCTACTATCTAAAATAACTTTACAAGGTCACATGGACAAGTGGATCATGCTTCTTAGTGAGTTTGACATCGAGTACGACAACTAAAAATCTATTAAAGGGCAAGTTCTTGTAGATCAGCTTGTTGAAGCACCCTTTGCTGATACAAAGCCATTAACATTCCAATTTATTGATGAATCCATAATGACCATCATTGACACACATTTTAAGGAGTAGCATTAGAAGCTGTATTTTGATGGATCATTCAAAACACATGGATTAGGGGCAAGCCTTTTATTTATTACATCACAATGGGATCTAATCCCTAAATCATTTAGAATCAACATTCCTTGTACAAACAAAATGCTCGAATGTTAAACACTTATTGCAGTTCTTTTCCAAGAAGTACAATGGAACATATCTCATTTCAAGGTTTATGGTGATTCTCAATGAATCATCAATCATGTTACAGACCACTTTCAGACCAAAAATGACAAGTTGGTTCCATATATGGCCATGGTCGACACTCTAAAGCAACAAATTGTTGATATTTAGGTTGAGCATATACCAAGGAAAATTAATAGAACCGTAGATGCTATGGCCGTTATTGGATCTCTGGTTTGGAAAATGGACACAACCAAAGAGTATCAGTTCCTTGTCAAGAACTTGTTAGCACCAGCTCATGAACCTCCAACTATCATGATGATTTGTGATATTTTTGGTCCTAGTTCTATCTGGTATTCAAACCTTTATAAATACCTCTACAACCAATTTATGCCACCCTACCTATCCTTGAAATAATCCAAAGCCTTCATATACCAAACCACTCATTATACCTTACTTGGCTCAACCCTTTACCTTCATAGTTTTGATGGAACTCTACTTTATTGTTTAACTTTGGTAGAATCTACACTAGCATTATAGTAAATTCACGAAGGAGTATGTGGATCCCACACTAACTGAGTAATCTTATCCAAAAATATCTTACATACTTGTTATTATTGGCCCAAAATGGATGTAGATGTAGTTGCATATGTAAAGAAGTGCGACAAGTGTCAATGACATGTCAATATAATTCATACCTATCTAAGACTCTAAAACCAATGTTAACACCATAGCCATTTGCTACATGGGGCCTCAACCTCATTGGGAAGATCAATCCCACCTCATACAGTGGCCATAAACATATCCTTACTAGCACTAAATATTTCACTAAGTGGGTTGAAACTATACCCCTCAATTACATGACTAAAAATAAAATTTACAAGTTCATTTTTAACCATCTCATTTGTCATCATGATATTACTTTTAACATTATATATGATAATGGAAGATAATTTAAGAATAAATATTCTAAAAAACTATGTATTAAATATAACATCATGCAACATTTCTCCACAACGTATTACCATCAAGGTAATAGCCAGGCTAAAGCATCAAATAAAACCATTGTTAACATTCTCAAAAATATTATCAATGATGATGATCATGATTAGCACCTTTAGATATTCTATTTCCTTTGGTCATACTATACCAATCATTGTACACCCATAAGAACGACTCCATATTCACTTGTTTATGGTATAGAATCCATTCTTCCCATTGAGGACAAGTTACCATCTCTTTCAAGCATATCCTAGAGGACAATGACTATCGATTAGCTCACTTGCAATAACTAAAGTTACTTGATGAGAAACACATAGATGCAGTGAAAAATATTCAATCTTATCAGAACTAACATTAGGGCCACTACAATCGGTGCATTGAACATAAAAAATTTAACTTGGTGATCTTGTCCTTAAAGAGAACCAAAAGAATAACGTAGATTAAAATAAGCATAAAGGCAAGTTCAAACCCAATTGGGTTGGTATTTTCATCATTATGGTAAGCTATGGAGTAGGAACATATAGGCTTACCACACTAGACAGACATGAACTTGATGAGCCAATGAAGATTATCCACCTCAAGTGGTACTATGCTTGAGTAACTTCATGTATTGTCTATAAGGACCATTTCAAGTTGTATCATTTCATCACTCTTATTTTTTGTAATATACCATTTTATCATCCTATCATTCTACCAACCTATCACTTTTTTCTATCACCTACTTGTTTTACTATTTGAGTTCATTTTTACCTACCTACTTGGCCAAGCCAACATTGGTTACCATCAATGCCATCACCAAGCATGGTCACCACTAGCTGTGACTATCACCATCATCTCCACTACTTGTTAATATGTCAAGATCATGAATCATGACTACACAAGTGTCACTAATCTTACCATATGGCATAGACCCAACATGACATACAAATGATTTAATGGTAAACCTTGATTATCATGCCCTATTATCATTAGTCATGAACATGTTACGGCCCTACTATTATCTAGGTAAAGCCTAAAATCTAAACAAATTTCATTTAACATTTGCTCATTGTTGGATCCAAAGTAGAGGGAGATAACTCAAGTGCAGGCAGTCAGAAGAAGGTCTAAAACTTCCTTTTATCCTAGGTTTTAAACTAGTCCATTTTGCCAAGTTTTAAAATTTGATAAAAGATGTACATTTTGATAAAAGTTGATAAACCAGTCAAGAATATTTTTGAATGAGTCCATTCTAAAAGGTTTTATGATTTTGACAAAATCATTCATATTTGTGATCATAGTAGATTTAGGAATGCGTAAAATGTGCATATGTTTTAACATTAAGATCAACACATTAATAGCTGATATGGTCTATTTTATGTGTTGAATGTGCATATGACCCTCCACTAGGAATTTGACCAATAAAGGTCTAGAACCCCATCAGAGATAGAGCCTCTACTTTGAGAAGTCAAGTGGACATTAACTATTACCAACCAAGGAATAATCTAAATAAGTAAAGAAATAGCAAAGTTTTTATAAAATGTGAAAAAATTGAATCCATAACTTATTAATAGAGACAAAATACAAAACATATGAAACAAGAATAGATATGCAAAAAGAAGGAAAATTCTTCACATAATCACATTCATAGTGTGTTTTTAAGCCTCCTTTGCATTAAGGTGCTAGAGAGAGTAATTTATTCAGTTGAAAATGCAAAGAAAAGTAGTGAAGATTCTAATAAATCCTTTAAAAGGACATTTGTCTTTAGTTTGTCTATACCTACTTTTTTCAGGCCTTGTTTCTCCTCAGTAGAGGCCCACTATAAATAAAGTTAAGCTCACCTAGGATTTTATCTCTATTAATAATTTATTTTTATTTATAAGGACAAGCTCTTATATGCAGGGTCATAAGCACTAAGAATTTTACAAAAAGAGCTATAGACTAGGGTGTATAGGAGCTTCTATAGTATTTTCCAAGCTTTAATATCTCAAGCTATGTTTTTAACTCATCTATTTTTATTCATCATTTCATGTGTATTTAGGCTTGCAAGTGGCTAAATATAGTATATTCTTGTTTACGAGGTGTGTGGAGGAAGTTCTATAATTCTTTGTGATGGGGTCATCATGTATGTGTGCTTTTAAGTACATTTAAAGGGTTACTCTTATCATATTTCATGTGTTTTTGTAGACTTCCACTTTGTAAGAGTGTGGCAATCCATGTTTACTATACTCCTATTGTAGTATATGGTGTATACTTATTATTGTTGACTTCTTCATTTATAATGTTCACTGAGCTTACTAAACATTACCATGAACCTCTTTGATAGAAGTTGCAATTAAATTTTTTCTTTTTGAATACAATCTTTATGGACTTGATATTATAGGATTCAAAAATGTTATTGATAACCTTTGAAATTTACAACAAGCATGTTTTGATTCTTTTAAAGTTTTCAAAATGTAATGAATCCATTACAAATTCTCTATCTCATCTACTACATACAAATGTTCGATTAGCTTGTCCTTAAATTTTCACATGAGGCATTGCCACATTATATAAATTTTTTCCAAATGAATTGGTATGTTATGTTTTTATAATGTGAAAATACAATCTCTGGTTTGGAATGTTACACTATCTAGAGAAGATGTAATGCCTTATCATATGTACATTTCCTTGATAGAGGCTCTTAATATATACTTTCAATATAGTGTATCAATTTCATGAACTATGGTTGCCCTAATTATTCCATGACTGCTATGTTACATTTCTAACTACTTAGATTATCTTGCCCACTGACACACCATTGTACTCTCCTAGCAACCTTTATAGTGATTTCTTTAAGCAATTCATAGGTATGGGTTAGTGTTGTAAAGCATATTCTTAACTTGTTTGAATGCAAGTTGTTGTTTGTTGGAAATTAATACTATGAATGTTAACTACTCCAGATTAAGATGGATGAGTGGGAATTAGATGATTGCCTCAAACAACTTTATGCTAAGACCGAACAAATGGTATGCATTTTCAACTACTACATTTGAAGGTGAATTTGAGTTGTATTATTCTTTTGTTGATGTTAATCTATTCTGACATGTATTATGTTAGGATAAAGAAGTCAATTAGAAGTCCTCATTGCATATAAGGGCTCAGTTTAGATATTCCCTTTGTCCCCTCAAAGATCGAACTAAGAATCTAAATGGAATATTAACCATTGTACATGGTATTCCCACTATTTTTAGATAGCCATCTCCTGTCCGTGAACAACCAGGGGTGAAATCACAATGTGAGATCAATTCTTTAACAAATAAAGATATAGACGATAACATAGGTAATTTTATTAATGGTCTTTGTATTTTCAATAATATTCTTACCACATATGTAAAATGCTCAATATTTACAAACATTGAATTAATATTTTGATTTTTTACATTTTTATAATACACAAAAGGAGGGGGTGAAACAAACCATAGGTAAAGAGGGTGTCCATGAACTGCCCAATGACTATTTCTCAAGAGATTTATGGGAACCTTTGGCTACCATTAATTTTTGATTGTTCCTCATGTTAAATAATGTTTGTTTCTTTTCTCTTAAAACAATCAAAAGTAGAATAGATTTGGCTATTTTTAACTAATCTTGGATATAAACTGTTATGGGGTAGTAGGATATTGCTTAGGTTACATGTTTACATTTTTATTTATTAGTTGTAATGTATATGTTTACATTAAAAACATGTTAAGTTGTTATTTTAGTTATATTTTATGATGTTTTTATAGCATGGTCTAACTACCTCCTTGTTGTGAGGTTGATGCAGGAGAAGTCAACCCTCAGAATGTGACAGAGGGAGAGCATTATGAGATAGGATGATGTAGATGAAGATGTTAGAGGATGACAGAAAAATAGGTGAGAACCCTGCACACACCATAGTAGTTAGCACATGTTAGAATGAATTAAAAATGGCTTTCACATGGTGTGTTTATTTCTACTTGCATTGGAAAGTTAATTTCTAAGAGATTGATAATATAGTTAAATAGCTTAATGAATACATATTTGGTACGTTTTATCTTTAATGCTTGTAGAAATATTATTAGTATAATTAGATTTAAAATTTTGGAAAGTTAATTTATATAATTATCATTTAATTTTCTATTGGTAATAAAGGATGATTAACTAATTTAGAAATTATAGATTTTCTCTATTTTATGTTTAAAATAAATAGAAATGGAATAAGGAAAAAGGAAAAAGACAACAAAAAGAGTAAATTAGTCTTTAAAAAAATAAAATAAGAAAAACATTAAATTTGAAAAAAGAGGAAAGTAAAATAAAATTTGAAAAAGAAAAGAGAAATCTGTTAAAGCAAACTATGACCTTCTTTTTAGGGACAATGGAATATGAAATGGTCTTAGAGAAGATACAGAAAGTGTGGAAGACAAGAAAAAGTGTGAAAGGGAAAAGAAGAGCCAAAAAAGGGAATTATTCAAAATCAAGAAAATTCACTTCATATTCTAAAAGGTAGGCAGCACATTTAAATTTTGATAATAATCTTAATAAATTGTGTAAATTCAATTTTGTGTTCTATATATAAAAATAAATTTTGTAACAGCCACAAGTCTAAAACAAGATATCTGAGAAAAACTATGTTATACTTTAATAATAGAGTTCACTATAATAGATATAGTATACAGTAATTATAAAAGCCAATACTATATCAAAAATGTGGAATTCACTTAGTATGAGAGTCTTAATATTTGTATCACCGTTATACTAAATTTAAAAAATCTAGATTGCTGTAGAGGAATATATTTAATATTATACAAGAATATATTTAATATCGAGGTCATTGTTATACTTCTATGTAGGAATATATTTATTGACATGCAATGACTTTGGAAGTATAATTTATAATAAATGAAGACAATGACATTATAATAAATATTTTCTTACTATTTCAGAAGTCATTGGTTTATGAAATAGTCATTTAATAACAATAATAACTAGTAGTAAGTACAACAAACTTGATTAATTTATACTTATGGTCCCCTGATACAACACTATGTTTGGTATATGCAGAGGGATTTAATTTATGAGATATACTTATAGTCTAGACTGGTAAAAATAATTACAATGGTTGGTATCTGCTATGTAGTAAATTATATCTATTATGCAGTGACTTTCCTAGGCATCATATGTTATTCAATGAAATATATATGTTATGTATCAAATTATATCTGGTATCTAGTATCTAGAATGGGTCATATGCTAATATATATACTTCCAGAGTTAACTTTCCTAGTAATCATATGTGTATTGGGACCTGTGTTAATGTAGGTGTTGATTCCTTGATATAAATATTAGTTTTATAAGATAAAGCTAAAATATGTAAGGCAATGTTCATGGTACAGATAAAGATAAAGAGTAGCTCATTTTCCTTTGGTAAAATATTGTTTAAAAACACCTTTAAAAACATCTATAAACCCTCATCGAATCCTTGTAGCACCTCCTTAATATACCAAATGATAGATACACACAATTTATATAAAAATGCCTAAACATATCTTTTACATATAGAGGATTTTTATGTAGAAAATATAAAAAACAAACCTTCAAGTTACCCTCAAGTTGTCTACTCCTTTTTTCTAGTTTTTTTCTCTCAAAAATGACTAAGAATGGTGGTGTCCCTCATAAATTCATTCCAATTAGGCCAAAACATTATCCATCAACTACACCTCTAGGATCTTTTGATTTAAAATACTAGAAATCATTGAAAAAAAGATGCATTGCAATACTTTGCAGGCACTACTTACATCAATTTATGCCCTCAATCTCCCCATGACTTTGCAGTTACATTGTCTACCAGGGTATCTATATATGATGGAAGATCTTGTCAGCTTAAGAAGACAATTTCAAAGTTTAAAGATGTGGATTTGGTTTTAATGCCTATATGGAAAGAAAATGCAAATTTTTTGTGAGTCAAGGATTTGTGATTTCCAGGTAAGGATTGTTTCTTTGATTTCTTTAGAAGGCCATGGTTGTTCCACTATATGTTTGAAAGTATGTTTTATATGACATTGATTCTGGGTGGCATGATTTGATATCTAACAAACATTTACAAAAATTAATTCTCATGCCTTTCATGTAAGAAAATTTGAATTTTATGCGAGTTGCTAATTTCTAATGATTGATGTAATTTTTAAGAATGAACCCATGAAATATAACATTGATAAAATTGAAGAAATATAAGATGGATGCTTATTTATCATAAGAGAAGGTATGCATGCTATATTGGATTTATTTTTGAAGTAAACTTAATTAGGTCTATTTTATAGAGACAATAAGATGCCCACTCAGAGGGATGAAATAATAATGTTTAGAGGAAAACTTAAGAGATCTCCAATGACATATCATATTACAAGATGATTGTTATAATGGTATATATTCAAGTGTATATTGTTGCCAAGGCATGGAATTTTCATCTATAATTATGATTTTATTTTGAGATTTATTCCTTAGGAAGACAACAGGCACAACATTTTGAAAGTTGAATGTAAGACACCAATTACATGTGTACTCAGCTCCCTAAAACATAATAAAACTATGAAGGAGAATTGTAATGTAGAATCCTTCATCTTTTAGAGATTGTTGACTTACTCCATGAGTAAAAAAAGCTTTTAAGGATTGATGAAACCATAGAGAGTTCTTGATCATGCGATATAAATGAACTTTAATATTATATTTTCTTATCATTTGAGTACTTACATAGGGTGCATGGTATAATGTACATGTACTCATATATATATATATATATATATATATATATATATATATATATATATATATATATATATATATATATATATATATATATATATGTATATATATATGTATATATATATATATATATATATATATATGTATATATATATATGTATATATATATATATATATATATATATAACCCTTAGCTAATAGATGGATTTAATAAATCATAGTGTTCAAGGGACCTAAACTATAACTATTTTAAAATATTATTCTAGAAATGGAATGATATGCGTAAATTAACGATATAATGGGTTGATGAGTTATATGTTTCTCTAGAAATGATTAAATGACTATTATTTATATGTATTTAGTATTGAATACTTATGTGTGGTACATATTATGAGAGTGTTAATATGTATAAATGTTTGGTTATATTTAGTATATAATGGTGCATTGTGATGCATGCTTATAATTTTTGGTAGTATGTAATTTAAACTTAAGGTATATTTGGGTGGTATAATCCTATACTTTTTTGATTGTTATTATGTATGTGGGTTGTATGATTCTTAAAATCATGAGTTTGGTTGTGTATTTATTTAGTTTTGAACTATGATAGTATGGGATATCACAGAGTAATATAATATAAATGTATGTTATACCCAAATGGTACATATTGTAATTTTTATATCTAGACTCACACTATGTTTGAAAAACTAAGTGTATGTGGGTTTTTACTCAGAATAACATGTTTTATGATAATTGGTAGGAATTTGTGTGTTCATACATACAACCTTTAAGAGTTTAGTATATGTTAAGATAGAATATTATGTGTTTCATGGAAACTATGACTTTCTTTGTTATATCTAGTTGCTTGAATAGAAGCTTATGCTTTTATGTATTTGAGACTATCTTATGTGACTGATTATGGAAAACTAGTAGTTATATCTTAGAATATGAGACTATGGTAATATGGGTTATCATATGGTTTAGAATTTTTGCAAATGATCTACAATATTAAAACCTGTAGTTAATTGTGTATTTTACCTAGATAGTATTAATTGTAGACATTGTATCTAGTGTGAGATAGAAAATAATGTAATATTCATTCATACATTTGATGGAATAAATGTTTGCTTTCATTACTCCTGTGTTTAGCATGTTAGATGATGTGTTTGCTAGTAGGATAAAAATTATATGAATCTTGTGTTTGAATTGTATTTGACTAATGTAAATTGTTGATATTGGGTAATGAGTGAGATGGAATTTACTGGCTTATTAACATCATAATGCAAGATCAAAGTAATTCAATTAAGTGGCTTATATGAATTTTGACCGATCTATAGATCACTATTGTTAAAAACTTTGATCAAAGTATGTTTAGTAAGACATTGTCATTTTATGAGGATGATTTACATGTTTGTGCCATATCTTGCAATAGAACAGGTTTTCTATGATACACTACATGTTTAGTTTTAGAAATTATATATCACATGGGTGCTTGATTGTCTCTTTAGATTCTTGCACCATTACTATCTACTCATCCATGAAGGGATGGCCATTTCCTGATGGGATTAGTGCATGGGATCATTGGTCCATGGTTGGTGTGAAAAAGTGCTCAGATGATGCTTTCCCTCCCGATAAAATTACTTACTTTAAGACAACACTTGAGATTACAATAGGTAATAGAGAGTATGGGGAAGTCATGCTCTAGGAAGCCATGTATCTTATTTATTTACATTATGTTATGTTGTATTTATTTTTTCAAACTTTATCATGAAGATTTGTAATTAACTATTTACTAAGGATTGACAATAGTGACTATGTTCTGAACCAACAATGGATGGATATTTTTAATTACTTTCTATGTTTGTATCATGATGTGTTTTCTTATGTTGATAAGTGATATAAGATGTATAACCTCGTATATTTATTTTACAATTGTCTCTCTTAGATTATGTTGTATGATCATTGCGTAGATTCTCATGGTGAAATTTGTTTAAAGTATGTGTAAACAAAAAAAAATTGACCCCAACGAGATTGTTACATGTGGTATTAGAGTTATGGCTCAAACTCTAAGATCTAATGAGTCTATTAGCATTTTAGTGCCTTTCTATTCTCAAGTGTGAACCTAGTGACATGAAGTAGTGCACTCATATTTTTGATTTATGGTGCCTCAGTACAGAACCATGTTACACCATGAATGGAGTTTTGAGACTTGATAAATCCTCTTATATGGCTTGGTGACTATTGTAAATATGAGACATTTGTGAAATGTGTATGGTTACCATTGAGTATATACCCTTAACAGCACTCATACCCTTTTGAGTTGTTAAGGAGTTGGTTTATCAAATGTCCTAATGGGGATGGTTTTATATGAGGTTTGGAAAGGTGAGTACATAGCATAGTTCATAAGATATGAACTAGATATTTTTGACATAGTTTGATCACTTAGATCAAACACATCAAGAATGATTACATTCATCTTGGTAATCAAATCACCTTCACCATTTGTGCTTTATATTTTAAATATTTTATAAGCATAGGATGATTCTCACTTAGGTATATATGTTTTAGTTTTTATGTCTTATATACGCTAATCCTAAGAGTGGGAAATATTATAAGACCATTTTTGTTTAGTTTAGTGCCATCTAGTGCAATGGTAATTTTCTTGTAGTAGACTATAAATGTCTTGGTTGAGAATTCATTTATGTTAGAAGTTTATTTTTGGTTTGGCACCTTATGATCATGTGGATTAGTAAGAAGTGTCATATCTCATAGTGGGCATAGAGGTGAGTTATCACTCCCTCACTATGATTGACATCATTATAAGCCTACCAAGAGGATTCATATTTTCATGAAGTTGATTTAGTGCTTCCTTAAATGGGAACTTGTTTCTGAAATGTTGAATTTACCTTATTCCCTTGATTTCATGGGATAAGTGTCTTCTACATCTTATTGAGAGAGAAGTTGTAGAATCGGATGGAATAATACATTTATGTGGATTAGTATTTTCTTTTGGTTATGGAAGAAGGTTATGATACTACTCATGCAAGATTGGTAAGTGAGTAGTGATTTGTCAACTGGAGTTACATTGTTATATTTTTATCATGTGAAGGTAATTAAGAGTTTTTTTGTTGAGATGTCCAATGGTCTTAGATTTTATAGAAAAAACATAGGCCACATCAACAAAATATTTTTACATTGTTAAACAACATATTTTCAAAGCCTTTTCATCTATTTTACTATTAAGCTCCCAAAATATAACGTAGTACCCTGACTCAGTTGACATATCTGCATAGTTTTTGAAGTCAACTAGCTCAATATTTTCTTTAGTCAAGAGTTTGGTATCCTTATCAACAACTATTTGTAAATCTTTCTCATTTGTCTTTTCAATGTTGATTGTAAGAACAAGGTTCTTCCGACATATATATGACAACTGTGGAGTAGAATAGCAAAATTCAATTACTCTTCCAACATCACCAAGCCTATACCTATAAATCCTTGTATGCATACAAAGGCAATAAAGGTTCTAGATTATCCATATCATAGAAAATTTCAAACACTATAATCTATACTTCCATGTATTTGGTTAAATAAAACCAAAATTTCAAAGACAAATAGAAAAATGCAAAATGAAAACTAAAAAATATGTATTGGAAAATGATGAGGTAGAATGCACTAGTAAATGTTGTGAAACAACCTCATAATCTTGATCGACTTTCACATTTGCTATAGAAATAGGTTTAGAATTTGTACAGTGGGCACTTGCTACATTCTGATTCAATTTTGAGTCTTCAAGATGCAAATTGAGTGAAATGAATTCAAAATATGCAATATTGAATACAAGTGTGAAATTTGTATTCTCTAGTGGAATTTTTAGATCTATATTAGTATAAATTTCACATTTAGAAGAATCATAATCTCCACCCAATACTGGTACATTAGTTGCATAATGTCTCTCTCAATTTCCTTAAATAAGGCTCCATAGAACTTGTCACGATAGAATGAACATACTTGACATTGGGCAAAAGCCATGAAATAACTCCATACCAATTCTCCATGCTCTTAAATTTTTCATATATTGCATCTACCAAATATATATCAGGTTTCAACAATTTACAAACATATTCTCTAATGGAAGGTTCTATGATTCATTCACTAAGGTTTCCTTCATTGATATCCGTACAAAGTTCTTGCTAGAATTTATCAAAGTTCCTAAAAGCATCTACTATGCTATATTAAAAAGTTGATTGCACATATTGTACATCATTTGAATAGAGCATTCCACATAGGAGATGGAAATACAAGAATTTCTGAGAATCATGACCAAATACAACCTCATCTAGACAACATGGAAAAACCTTCCTACTCTTCTTTAAAATATTATTAGCTTCACTAAAGAAAACATTTGTAGGCATAGATAAAGCTACCAACCCCCTTTGGTATGAATTTGTTTACTACAATAGATAAATTCTAGGGATCTTCCCCTAGGCATGATTAAATATACCTTGAAATCCATATACAACATTGTGAATTGCTTTAAACTATCGAAACAAGTAATCTGACTATGAAATTAAATCACCATACTTGTATATTTATAGTTGTGAAGTCATACCGAACACATGAGAAGTGGAAGTTCCAATATCACTAAAATATGCCAAATATTCCAAAGCATAAAATATTGAAATACTTAAAACTAAATAAATAACCTATTGCCAAAAATCTCAAAAAAATAGAAGCTATATAGATGTTATTGATGTAGATGATTTGGGGTGCATCAAGTAATATATGGTGTGGTGGTTGAGGCATCGGTAGGCTCCACTATATCCAACTGGTGTGCCAGATGTTCTTGAATATGATCAACCTAATCTGATTTAGAGGGTGGGAGGTGCGTGGTTGTAATGTGGCCTATATACATATTTATGTTTTTGTTTTTATTTGTAGATTATATATGAATAACAAAGTTTAATGTTATTTCACTTAGGTGAGGTGGTGGGTATGTAGGGTGAGGCACGTGCTAGTGTTAATGGTGGGGATGATGTGTTCTAGGAGACTATTATTGAGTCTACGCTATGTGAGATAACATGACATGTTCTGGATGATTATATGGAGGAGGGTTTGATAGAGAGAGCTATGGTTATATTTGGTGTTTATGCTCACTTGTTTGACTAATCTACTATAGTTATAGCTACATATTTTAAGGCAACAAGAGAGAGAGATGAGCTTAGGGCTGAGTGAGATAGGCACAAGATGTCTCCTCTAAATTATAGAGTAGTGAGCTCTACTATTTTAGATGATTATATGGATCTTTAGCAGATACATGCAAACCTATATGAGGCATATAGTCATTTATTGGAGTGAGATAATCAATGTAAAAGGCATTCAGGAGCTTAAGGAGGTAGAGAGTCATTGAGTGCTAGACAAGATTATGGGATGAGTAATGGAGGAGAGAGTGAGATAGTTGTGGAACAACATGCATTTAAAGCTTAAGTATCACAAGCCAAAAATACAAATAGTAAATACACTCAGGCTACATTTATAGATGTTGATATAATAAAATTCCAACATATATGAGGCTAGAAGAGAGGAACTTTCCTTCACAAATAGTAAAATTTAGAAATATTGGCTAAAATTATCTCCAAGATAATTATTTACAAAACTAAACTCTTCTGATAAGGATTTTGGTGGAAATCAACATTGTAACCCTCCAGAAGAAATTGGATAATCTCAAATCATGCAGGAACTTGTGAAGATCTTCCACCTTTAAGTTCTAAAAAGGTTGCTTAACTAGCTAATAAAACTACCATCTACACCTTTAACAATAGACATAGCATGTAATGATATTAATGTCTAAAGTTAATAATAATTATAGAAGTATTTGTTGAGATATTTTCACACCTATCATGGGGTAATAAGTATTACAGTTATTTTTCATGACGTCACTAATTTGCACTTTAATAACATCATAGTCATTTCCACCAATCAAAATATTGTTAAATGTTATTTTTTAAAATATTTGTTATTAAATTCACAAGTAACTATTGTAAACTTTCAAATATTACAATGCACAAATAAATAAATAATTTTGATTGATAGAAAAGGTATAGTTTAATGGAAAGCTAAATGAAAATGATTCATTTAATTATCCCTTCAGGACTAATATATTCTAATAATATATTTATGAATATTATCAAATAAAAATATAGTTAATTTGTATTCAAAAGCTATTTTGAAACTAAAAAACAAAGTGACAAACTCGTAGTAGAGTTTCCTCAAAAAATCATGCGACATTATGGTTATTACATGGTAGGTAATCAAACACCATCCACCATCATTCTCAAAAATTATTTCTAATCAAATTGTACAAGCATCAATGGATCAGGTAGTGTTTTGTAGATAGTGGAAAGGGTTCATTGGTTGTTGGGTTGATGAATAAAACACAAATTAAGTCTTAATATATTTTATTGTCTTTCACATCACATGCCAATAATTTGACAACATAGAAAGCCCTACATCTATCCCTATATGATGCTCGTTTGTTGATTTGACTCGTTATCGAATTAGTTTGACTTAATACTAACTCTATGGTATTGGCTAAATAGGTGTAGTAGGTGTTGGTCAAAGTGGTCTCCCTCATTCTCCTAATTATTTATTCAATTTATATTTTAGTTTTGGCTATGTGAAACTAAATGCTCCTAACTTCTTGGGAGGTCTTGTGGATCTATAGGAGGGATAGGATTGTTAGATGATTTGTGTGTAGCCTCTATGTCAAGCTCATACTTATCACACATCCCAACACACTCTTTTACCAAAAGATAGCTCATAACCTTACACACAAGTCTTATACATGTTCACAGACTTTCATGCAACAGTCACCTCAAATCATATTCTATGATCCTCAGTGTGCTCTCCATATTGTGCATCCCGACATATTTCATCGGTTCTTACTCATGGACTCACCGATTCATTTGGACCCCACTTTAGCACAACCATGCATCGTCTTTCCCTAATCACATAATAATAAGTGGTCCAACTAGTTGTTATCCACCAACTGAGGATCATGAGATTGGGAATCATTGAAGGTAACCTAGCTATTAATTATTTAAACCATTGCCAATTATCACATTTGATAGGAAGATTCAAATTCTCTCAATGGTAGTTGTGTAACAATTATTATTGTATTTGTATTATACATGTAAAATATGTAACATATGCATTTGGCAAAAATATAACATAACCAAATTAGTGTCATTTACATAGTTGTGATATTGTTAGATTGCTTTGCACATCTACTCTATATACACACACTATAGACATTGTACTATGTATCCTCTATTGTTTGATTTATCAATAGAAGTTTCATTTCCTCCAACTAAGACTTCTACTCCATTGAATGTGTGTTTGATTGTTCTTTCTGAATACTCTCTGCGTATTCACTATGTACAACCAAAATCAATTATCGCTCACACACCTGGTCTTGGGTCCCTTAGTGTGGATGATTAGACAGAGGGTTAAGAGGGTTAGCATGTTGTTCTATTGAATTTGAATGACTTGTTTTAAAATAAATGGGTTTTAATAATAAAATAATGTAAATAAAAAAAATCTAAAATCTAGTATTAATAGGATTGTTTTTTGATTGCTTACCTTCCCTTTGTGGTGACATTTTGTCAAGGTAATCATCTATCTTATCATGTTTTCCTCCTTCATGCACAATGTGAATGTGATTTAGTATAGAGAAAGCCAAAATAAATGAGAATGACAATGCCCATGATTTTGGGCCTTTCCTATTTTTTGTTTCATGTTAATATAACATGTTATAATGCCTATGTATTATGGTTCAGTATTGTTGAGCCTAAGTTTCAATAATTATGTATGTGTTATATAAATTTCACATATGCATAATGTTTATAACACTACGCATTAAAGTAAATGTCCACGGAATTGTCCCCCAGCTCCATGCACTTACCCTTTACATCTCTCATGGTATCTCTTTTTCAACTTTAGGAACAATAGATAGTTACCTATATGGACTATCAAAACATTCTATCTCTGTGTATAAATGTTTTCAATTCTTAGTGATTTCAAATCACATGAATTAAATACAAATAGAAGCATGTATGCACTTTTACTTTCCATAATCTCAAACAGATGCCTCTATGCTAAAAAATGGCTTGAGTTCCCAAGCATAAGGCTTGGACATAAACACACAACCAAATCCATATTTTTTACTAAAAATGAAAAATATCTAACTTATATCATTATAAATACTATGAATTTCATTGAGATATTTCCTAAAACTATTATTACAAAGTTGAATGAACTCTTCTCTTTCTCTTTCTCTCTCATTATATATATATATATATATATATATATATATATATATAAAGAGAGAGAAAGAGATAGAGGAGTGTTTTCAACTAGGCTTTTGACCAATTCCGATAAAATGTGCACAATTTGGCTTAAAAACACAAAAACATATTAAAAGAGTTGAAATTGTTATATACAAATGTCGATTTTGGCCAGAGTATCACTAAATGAGGGAATGTAATTTATTTGATAACTAACTTTGATCAAATCAATTCATATCAAAATGACATTTTTGCACTTGGATGCTTTGGATTGCTCTTTTCTACAAATATTCTTGGATGAGACACATGCCTTTGTTATTTTGTGTTGAAATCATCCTAAATGGGATAATGGTTCTAACCCATCTAACATCACATCCTAATTCCAATTTAGTCAAGTTTTGATCTAATAATACGACATTTTGATCAATTTGATTAATTTATGCACCAAGCACCAAGATTTGCACCAAAAGTGACTAATCATGTTTAAGACTAATCAATTGGAATTAAGAGCTTAAGTTAAATTTAGCATGGAACTTGTTGAATAATTATTTTTTGGAAATTGATATTAAATAACTACATCATCAACTAACATCATTTCTTAGAAAGACATCCCTAGACCATAAATGCATAAAATATTAAGATTAAGCCCTCCCATGCCTCATTAATGCCTTCCATGTCTCTTTAATACCTCTCTATCCCAAATATTTATGAAGAAATTTATTGAATTTGGCCTCTAAAATTGAATGGATCTTCAGCCACACATCTTCATCTTGAGATGGACAGTTTAAGTTCATTATGATCATTTGAGAAAATCTATAAATAGGTCTCACACTCATAATTTTAGCCTCTCTTGGTGTAAAGTTATAATGCTATAAATCTCCCCCATGCCATTGTGATTAGTGTTATAATGTTAAATTACTGAGCCAAGACAAGCTAAAGTGACAAACCTAAGCTACCAAGTGGAAATGAAGGTAGCCATACTCCATTGATGAAGATCTCTTGAAGCACAAGCCGAGCAAGTCAAGATGAAGCCTTTTGGAGAAATCAAGGATTTGTTGAGAAATTAGTATTTTATGTTCATATTTCTCATTTATTTCCATTTCTAGTTATCTTTTCAAATGATTTTTCCTCACTAAGTTCCCCTTAGTGACTAGGCCTAGAGATGTTATGCTAGTTAGTGTGTTTCTTTCATTTTGTTTTCATTATAGAACTAACATGAAACTAACCATCCTCTCTTGAGTCAAAGTCTTAGTTTACATAATATCATGCTCAGTGGGACCTAACATAAAAAATTCAATCAATTAGAACCTACAAATGACCTACTAGTCATTTCCTTATAGGATCTTGGAGTGTGGAAGTAAAGGAGGTAAAAATTTGATCAAAAGTCTATTTTTTGGAAGTCATAGTTTTTCCCTATGGAGTCATCAGTTTATCCTCTACACTACAATCCTACCATAGAGATAGTCACTGAATCACCTAATGGAGGCACAATATTAATGATAAATAACTAAAAGTTAAGTGATAATACCGCAACTCTCATAGTCACAGGATTGCTTACCAAAGTCATCAAATTGCCTGAGTCATGGGATTGACACCCTGACTTTCAGGATTATCAACCCAACTTTTGGGATTGCCTAACTGAGTCATAGTATTATCAATAAGTCATTTGCAGTTAAATTATAATACCAAAACT
>JARHVA010000312.1:1167500-1232500 GCA_037957365.1 Torreya grandis | reverse complement strand
TCCACTCTTTCCCACTCATCTACCCTCAACCTTTCATTTCCTCATCCTAATTCCCCACCTTCTCCTCCTCCATGACCACCTCCACCTTCTCCAAAGACTCCACCAAATCAATGCCACAACACCCCCTAAGTTAAGTGCCCCAAAGGGACCCCTTTAAGGAATAAATTCATAATTTGGGATTATATTTAGAGAAGACTCCATCCCTAGTAAAAAAGGCTCCATCTAGAGATCAAGTTGATATTGATGGAATGGGAGCAGATGCGATGGACACCCAAAGCCATAAATAAGGTGAACTTGAGTGATACTTGGAAAGGGGAAAGGGGCCATCTGAGGGGAACATGAATAAAGAGGGTTGTCTACTATGTGTAAATGATACCAGTTCAATGTAGATGACAAGAACCTCTATATTTGGAAACATTTCCACCTCAAATATGTAACCCCATAAACAAAGAAGTAATTATCCTACCTTTTGGAAATGTATAATGAAGATCCCCAGCTTTATATTCCTTTGGATTGCATTTTTTCTGGCCCAGATGCTCCAGGTCTGCCAAACCTTATGAGGATTGATCTACGATGGCTCTCACCAATAATGATAAGTGCCACCTTTTTAAAACTAGTCATGGAAATGACATGCAAAAACATTTTGTTAGAATCAGACATGTGGATGGTGGAAAAGAAACATGGTAGAGTAATAGAAATGTATAATAAATTGTATGAAAAAAATTAAGCACTAGTCGAGGAAGTGGCCTCTTTGAAGTAACAAATACAAGAGGCCACCAAGGCTAAGGTAAGGGTTTTAAACCTTTGCAAGATTATTTTGAAAGAAGAGCTGGCACTTGTGGATGGTGTACCATTGGACGGGGATGGCATAAAAAAATTGGAAACAGTGGTTGAGCTATTTCTCAAAAAAAATAAAGAGCACCCCGTGCCAAGAGATGAGGCCCAAGAAATACTTGAACAATTTACCACAATTGAAAATATCTATAAAAGTACTTTAGAGAGATTTAGGAAGGATATCCTAATTTTAGATAGTATTTTTGTATTCCTAGCATGCCCAAATAAAATAGTAGAAGCCTGGATCAATGATGAGGAGGTCTTGAGGCAACAAGTGCCTAATGTTTCCCTATTAATAAAATACCATGTCAAGTGTGCAAAAGCATTTAAATATGTTGAGATGATGGGAGATGACATTAATAAACATCATCAACAAATAAACACAAGTTTTACCATACTCAAAGTATAGGATGTCAAGGACATCTTAGATTTAGAAGACATCCAAAAAGAAGCCAGTGCAACCCTAGATGAATAGGTGAAAAAGATTGAGACATCAACTTAGCCTGAGGAGCTGAAAGAAGCAAAGGAGTCCATTAAAAAAATAACTACCAAAGTCCTCAATGCATTGTCCCACTAGGATGGGCTGAAGAAGGATCTTGAGCAAAAGGGGCTAGAATTTTCAGAAGATGCTAGTGTGGCTTAGTCTAGGATGGACTAAAGACTTATTGTGGGGTGATGTTGACCCATAGATTTTATACAAGTATTATTCCAATATTGGCACATAATGTGGAAGGACCATTGCCCATTTTGTCACATGTACCAACATGGCATAGGAGGACCATGTCATGCAAGATTATTATGGTATGGAACTTGTCAAGCACAGAAAGATAATGGCATATGAGACTCAGTGCAAGAGGACCTAATCAAGGAAGAATGTGTCACAAGGGAACCAAGAATAAAGGACTCAAAACAAGAAGTGGAAGACTAGGGGATAACATGGGAAGTAGAGCATGAGGAACATGGGAACAACTAGAAGAATACCTCAAGTAGGACACTTCAACCACACCAATCAAAGGTTGCGTACCAGCCCACAAGGAATGGAATAATTGACCAGTAGAACATAACATAGAACAAGCATCTAGTAGTGTAGATGCCTAATTTTATAACAACAACCAGTTGTAAGAGCCATGACTCCTAGCCTGTTGGGAATCTATGTGCCATTTGTCCATGATAGTTAGAATCTTGACACTTGATCAGGGAAAAACTAGTATTAAAAACCCTTGTTGTAATCATTTGCATGTGTGGACCCTTGGAGAATAGATACAACATTCTATCTTGTATTCTATTAACCAATCAATGAATAATTAGTATTTTCCATAACTTGTGATGATTTGGGAACATTCTAAGTGTTGAATAATGAATATGTTTTATTTCTAAGTCATGGGTATCTTTTCCCTTTTATTTCTATTGTTGAATAATAATGGTGACCCAAGATATCATAGTAATTAAGTCTAGGACAATAAGAATAATAGTGGTATATTTATGGTATTGAATAACTTTACTAGTGATCATGACACCTACTTCTTGAATGAGACAATTCATATTTTATTAGCTAAGTTCGTGATCATGCACCACAAGATGACATCATACTACCCATAGGTTAAGAGAATAGCTGAAGCCTTCAATAAGATGCTCAGTACCACTTTGATAAAAAAATTTAATGTTAGTGGGATTGATTAGGATGATAGAGTATCTACAGTATTATGGTTTTATCAAACTACGTAGAAGCACCTCAATAAAATTACATGATTCAACCTAGTATATGGAAGGAAAGTGATCATGCCAGTGGAGTTCCTAGTAGCATCTCTTTGGATAACATGTATGGTAAAATTGGATGATGACACCTCTTTGAAAGCTCAGATCAATGATTTAATGAAACTAGATGAGGCTCAGTTTGGAATACTTGGCTTCCAGAACATAACATAAAACAAACATCTAGCGGTGTAGAAGCCCAATTTTATAGGAACCAACAGTTGTAAGAGTCATGACTCTCAGCTTGTTGGGAGTCTATTTTCCATTTGTCCATGATAGTTAGAATCTTGACACTTGGTTAGGGCAAAATAAGTATCAAAAACCCTTGTTGTAATCATGTGTGGACCCTTAGAGAATAGATACATCATTTTGTCTTGTAATCTGTTAAGAAATAAATGAATATTTAGTATTTTATCATAACTTATGATGATTCATGAACATTCTAAGTGTTGAATAATGATTATGTTTTATTTCTAAATCATGGGTATCTTTTCCTTTTATTGCTACTATTGAATAATAATGGTGACCCAAGATATCATAGTAGTTAAGTCTAGGAAAATAAGGATAATAGTGGTATATTTATGGTATTGAATAACATAAGATTTGAAAAAACATATAACATTGTGCTTCAAATCCTTTGAGAAGTAGTCTTTTGTTGCACCCTTTGGGTGAGCGTGTGAGACTTAATTCTTATGTGATAGGGCCAGTGCACTAGCATGTTGGGGAGAAGCTTCAAAGCCATAGTAGAGATAACTAACTGAATCAAATACTAGTTTATCAATCAGAATAATTTAGTTTGTACCATTATTTAAGAGAAAACAAACTATCCCCAAGTGCCTTTTGTTTCATACCTCATACCTTTTTATCAAAGTTTATGTCTAAAATTCAAATGCCTAGTTTTTGTTAGAAGTGTTTCAGATTTGTTAGATTAAATATATCATCTTTTAAAGTCTATATTTTGACATCATTTTGCCAAAAGTCTTATCACATGTTTTTTTTTAGCCTATATTTTGATGCTGGGTTTAGACAAAAGTCTTAGCAACTTTTATTTTTTCTAGATTAGACTCATTTGAAACACTTTGACCTAGAATTTATAATTTTGATTTGTAGTCCTTTTACTTGACCTTTTTGTGTGAGACATGTAATTTTAGATACTTGACATTAGCGTGTTTTATCACAAATAATTGCATCAACCTTTTTGGATATAAATATCCATCCTTTTAACCAAGTTAGACCAAGTTTGAACCTTTTCTTCGGCATCTCATTTTCAAAGTTTATAGAACTATATTCCCTTTTTTTTGTGAAACATTTACTATGGATTCTAACATGTATTCCTACACTTGTAGTGGCCTCATATATAATCTAGGATTTAGTGATGTGGTCGCATAAGAATAAATGGTTCAAGACCCTTATACAGATAATGTTACTTATGAGACATATTCTTACCCATCTTATAACACTCAAGCAGGGGCATAGAACTAAGACCCATTAGCTCACTATTTTCTAAACAGGCCTCCTTACTCAAAAGAAGATTAAGAACAAATATAGTAGTATCTAGCTTCGATACCAATAATTGAAGAACTAGTTCCTCAACAACCATACTATGTTACTACACCATCCATGTATGATCCTTATATTTTTGAATGTCACTTGTTGGATAACAAGGATGAAATTTTGGTTAGAGTTATAGAATTAGGGGCTAATATTCTAGCAAACTTCCCCCATGAAAATTTGTCAAGCCTAGTAAGAATGCTTAATAACATAATTTATAATCAACAAGCTTCTTTTAGCAATCCTTTAGCTTTAGTATAAATGATGCATCAAGACCCTAATATGATTTTCAAAGGTAAGGACATCATGGAGGATCACTCTGTACAAATGTAGATAGCATACCAAACATACTTGAATTTAGCACATAATTTTAACTAGATGACCATGTCCAATAAACCTCTCATGGATCTAGTTCCTTCAATATGAGTGCTAATAGAGTTAACTATTGAAGATGATAAGGGCATATACCCCTTTGTGCAAAACACTACATTAGATAGCTTGTTTCATGTAACAACCATCAAAGAAGTGTCTTCTACTTCTATGCAGAACATTGAGAAAAACATAGTGGACAATGTACAAGTAACGTCCAATCTAAACAAAAGTGGTGTAAGTACACAAAATACTAATACACAAACAAATATACTCTTATTTAACACCATGAGTGGTTCTCAAAATCAAATATTATGAGTTTCTATGTCCCAACCTCAACTAACTACTATCACTAATCCTCAACTAGTTATTTCTTCAAGTACTTAATCAATAGGATTAGGTAGTCATCCAATGACTAATGTCATGCCTCAATATCAAAATGTGATGAATTTTACTCAATAGATATCAATTAATATTCCAAAACAATAGGCACAAACCAATATACTGATGCAACAAAGTTATAATCTATTTCTACCTCAACAGGGGGTAACCCATGTTCCACCTTGCTAAGTAGTAATGAATATACTTCTTTCTTCGTAAACCAATATACCAATTCAAATCCAAATGATGTCTAATCAATAATGTACAAATATTGGTCAATGATATATGTTGAATATCCAACATATATTCACTTTATAGTAGGAATTAGTGCAATAAAGGGGTTCTAATGTTCCTCAAGTACCAATCAGGAAACCTTTGCCTTTTGTATAGAATATGCCACTAGTTCAACTATAGGGTCTTGGTTCATAATTACCCCCTCAATATCAAAGTTTGATTAGTTGTTAGTAGGTCCCTATTCAACCCTAGTAGGAATAGTATAAACATATCCCTCCATCCCAACCTCAACATCCCCAAACTTAGACCTACATATCTAATCCAACCTAGAATATCACACCATAGTATGCACAAATTCAAAAATCAAACCCTAATATGTGCATGCATATTCCTGGTTTGCTCCCCAACCAAACCAACATAGCGCAACAAAAACATCTATTATATCCTAGTCAAATTGCTCTACTTGTGATCGCTCAACCATTTACCTAGGCTAATTTTTGCCTCAAGCCAATATTTCTTCCAGTTTCCTAGCCCAAAAACTACAACAAATGAAGGATGTGATTGCTACCATCCAAGCTAGGAAATAGACTAAAAATTTTAAGTTATATGATGTGTGCTATTATCCATTTAACATAGTTTACTTATAGATACCATTTCCTCTAAGATATAAACCACTAAAATTTGACAAATACAAGGGGAGAGGTGACCCCAAGGCTCATTTAACTAAGTTATTTGTTGCATGCCAGCCAGAGGCATATAGTGAAATATACCATTTGTTGTTATTCCTAAGGAGTAGAAAAGGACAAGCCTTCTATTGGTTTTTAAAGTTGCCCAAGAATTCAATCTCAAATTTTGATGATCTTTCAGACAATTTTGTGCAACATTGTTTATATAATATTGAACACGAGATTTATTTTTCAACTTGACACAATCCAAGTAGAGAGATGGTGAGAGTTTTAAAATCTATCTATAGTGATGGAGAGACCTTACAAGCTGATCCACCTACAGTTCACTAGATAAAAAATTAATTATTTTGTTTGCCATAAATTTTCATAGTGAGATATCCTATCATATGGAATTATAGTGTGCATATACCTTTAAGGAGATTATTGTTAAAGGTTTTTTGATTGAGTGATCCCTTATCAATAAAGGGATCATCAAGCTTACCTCATCCAATTAGAATCAAGGTACTAATCCAAGATATGGCCAAAACCAGCATCAAGTCCAAGTACAAGCATCGTGACCAACACAGGCCAATAACAATGATAGACCAAGGCAATTCAACCATAACAAAAATGTTATTGGAAATGGAGTAACAAAATCAAAACATGTCCAAATAGTGTAAACACTATCTACTCAACCCACACAACATGTACAAATTACTCCTAACCCACAACCTTTTTATCAAACATAACAAGCACAACATCCTAGACCCGCACAACAAATATTGTAGCCTTTGTCATTAAAAGCTCCTCCTCCAAGGAGAACAGTGCCTAATCATCACATTTTTAGTGATCTTGGAGAGCCTACTAAATCTATGTTTCTCAAGCTCACTACCACTAATTTTATTAGTTGGCCTATATCCAAACATTATCCTCAAGGCATCTCTTATCTTTATTGGTACCACCAAAATGAATTGTGAAAATATCATCAAGTTAATGGACATTATTTGCATCATTGTGTAAAAATTAAACATTTGATTAAGAATATGTTGGATAATAGGGGGATAACACTGGATGGTGATGCTTCCACTTCTAATTAGACCATTGGAATTAATCAAAACACCTTTCCCCAACATAACAACGAAACACGAAAATAACAACAATAACAATGGCTAGTGCAACACCAATAATAACAATTTCAACAACCAAGGCCGACTCAGCAAAATCACCAACAACATCCTAATTATGGATAAAATAAAGGTCAAAATGATAACAACCAATAGACTTACCATGCAATTGCATATGACTACAACTGGGTTGTAGGTCATATTAAAGAAGGTCATGTGAAACATGTCTTTATAGACAATGGATCAGGTCTAAACATAGTGTCTTTGAAGCTCATCAAGCTTCTCAAGTACACTATGGTATATCTTCAAGAAGATACAACAACCATCAAAGCCTATGATAATGAGGAATGAGAATTATAAGGCACCATATGTTTACCAGTTATCCTTGGGCCCTTGACCCATGATACACTTTACCATGTGCTAGATCTTGATTTGTCATAAAATATGGTTTTGGGTAGACCTTTGTTACAAGAGATTTGGGTAGTCCCATCAACATTGCACTAGTGTCTCATGTTTCCCCACTTAGGGATGGAGGTTAATATTCTAGGAGATTTGCATCTATATAAGCATTGAAAACACCTAGAGGCTAAGTTCAAGAGTTATAACTATAATTTTAGCATGAATCTAGTGGCCAAGAAAGATAAGGGAAAGGACATACTCCTTGATTCATCAAAGGATAAATTCATTGATCCTAATACTCTTGATTGCCTTTCCCACATTCTACCTCCTGAAATGTCTAATCACTATACCATCTTGAATAATGACACAAAAGAGCAATTGATGCATGACACCTTTCACATTGCAAAACTTCTAAATAACCCAAATTCCTTTATAAGACCAAAATCCAAACCACTTATGCAATGGTAAAGAAAGGGTAAAGGCCATCTGCATAGTCCAACACCCATCACATTCACATCACCTCTGGCCAAGACCAGGACCCTCTCAAAGGTGATGAATCATTGTTGTATAATTACAAGTTAGTTGATTATTATGATAATTCTAAGTATCCTATTCCCAATAGGATCATGAAGAATCACGACTATGCCGGAAGAGGCCTCAAACCAAACCAACAAAGAGTACTTGAGAAAATTTCTATGACCAAATATAAAGGTCCATATGGTCTTAGATTTAAATACCTTAATCATGTTCCATCACCATTGACTAGTGATGAGGATGGCGATAGGGAAGCAGAGTTTGAGCATAGCCTTTTTTATGACCTAACCAAGACCCGCGTATTTAATACTCATTATGTTTATACCCTAAGACTAGTCATTCATCACAACCCACTACCATTGTATTATCCTCAGCTGATATATTGGGACTAACAAGATTCCAACGTGCCAATTAATTATTTTCAACATGATGAGGCTTTCTATGATTTTCTTGGCCTTAACAACAATGTTTCGTTAGGGGACCTTAAATATGGGTTCTCAATCAAGTTGGATACTAAAGCTTATTTTGGAGAGTGGGTGAACACCCTTAGCCAAACACAAAAAATTAAAACATTCAAGTCCCAAAGTGAATACCTATTTGAGGTACTTTTTAACTAGGGAAAAAAGTAAAGAAAAAATCTAGTCTAGTGGTGAAAACCTATTTTAGGTTCCATTAGGCTGGGGTGTTCAACCTAATTCAAACATAGCTTAGGAGACCACCAACGATGAGCTTGTCTATGAGTCTCAGTTCATTTTTGAATAATAATAAGATTTTGATTGAATCATTCAAGTGTTTCCAATAGTTTTTATTACATGGACAAACCTCCCATTGGGGAACTCTAATTCATCATGCCTAGGGGAACTCAAAGAGCCAGTCCTAACAGAGGATTCTAATGTAGCCAATCAATTTAAATCTTTGCCCACCATCCTTAAATATAGTTCAACCCTTCTATTAGAAGATATGATATAAGTTAACATCAGGTCCCCAGATGATCAAAAATGGATCAAGCTAGGCACGTCCCTTACTGAGAAGGATTGGGAAGCCTTACAACCCTTTTAAGGGAATTTATAGATATTTTTGCATGGGTATATTCTGACATGCCAAGTTTGGACCCCACCTTGGTTTTGCACCACCTTGTCATCAATACTGATGCCAAACTAATGAAATAAAATTTGTGTAAAATGCATCCTTGCATTATTATATTAGTGAAGAAAGAGTTGGAAAAACTCTTGGAAGCAAGATGCATTCGATTGATCGACTATTCAGAGTGGATGTCTAATGTGGTGCCAGTTAGTAAAAATCCAAAAGGAATCAAAATCTATATTTATTTACATGATATAAACAAAGCTTTCCCTAAGGATGGCTTTCTATTAACATGATTGTCGACTCCACAATGGGTTATGAGATGTTTTTCATTAATGAATGGCTTTTTAGGGTAAAACTAGATCAGGATAACACCAGAAGACGAACATAAGATAACATTCACCAATCCATGGGGAACATTCTATTATCAAGTTGTCATTTGGTATTAAGAATGCAGGGGCCACCTACCAAAGATTCATGACCATCATATTTCATGATATGATGCATGACATTATGGAAGACTATGTTAATGACATTTTTGGTAAATCAAAGCCATAACAGAGATGAAACCACCAACTAATTTGAAGTATCTCTATCGTTTACAGGGCAAGATCTAGTTTATCTAATGCTTCATATCATAATTACATAAAAAAATGTCATCCTTTTAGGAATATTTTGAAAAAGGGAATCACTTTTCACTGGGATGATCACTACCAGACATCCTTCTAGAAACTAAAAGACTATCTAGCAAATCGACCTATTTCATTGCCTCATATGCCATGAAATCCATTCTTGTTATACCTATCAGCTATTGACAATGCCATAGGGGCACTTTTGGCTCAGCATGATGATAATGGAAAAGAGCATGTTGTGTACTATTTAAGCCATACACTAGTCATGTATGAACATAATTATATGCCCATAGAAAAAATATGTTTATCCATGGTATTCGTAACTTAGAAAATACACCATTACATGTTAAAAAGTAAGACGATGCTTATTTCAAAGGCATATCTGCTCAAGTATATACTATCTAAAACAACTTTACAAGACCACATGGCCAAGTGAGTCATGCTTCTCAATGAGTTTGACATCGAGTACATCAACTAAAAAGCCATTAAAGGATAAGTTCTTGTAAATCAGCTTGTTGAAGCACCTTTTGCTGATACAGAGCCATTGACATTCAAATTTCTTGATGAATCCATAATGACCATATTTCACACACCTCTCAGGGAGCAGTACTAGAAGCTATATTTTGATGGATCATTCACATCACATGGATCAGGGGCAAGCCTTTTATTTATTACACCACAAGGGGATCTAATCCCTAAATCATTTAGAATTAGCTTTCCTTATATCAACAACATGGCCAAATATGAAACACTTATTATAGGGCTTTACCAAGTAGTATAATACAACATATCTCATTTGAAGGTTTATGGTGATTCTCAGTTAATCATCAATCAGGTTACAAACCACTTTTAGACCAAAGATGACTAGTTGGTTCCATATAAGGCCATGGTTGACATTCTTAAGCAACATATTACTAACATTCAGTTTGAGTATATACCAAGGGAAAGTAATAGAACCATATATGCTATGGCCACTATTGGATCTCTGATTTGGCAAATGGACACAGCCAAAGAGCATAATTTCTTTGTTGAGAACTTGTTAGCACCAACTCATGAAACTTCAACAGTCATGATGATTTATGATATTGTTGGTCCTACTTCTATCTAGTATTGAGACCTTTATAACTACCTCCATAACCAATTTATGCCACCTGACCTATCCCTAAAACAATCAAAAGCCTTCATTCACCAAACCACTCATTATACCTTACTTGGCTCAACCCTTTATCATCGTAGTTTCGATGGAACTCTATTTCATTATTTAACTTTGGCAGAATCTACACTAGCATTATGAGAAATTCATGGAGTATGTGGATCCCACACCAGTGGGGAAATCTTATCCAAAAATCTCTTACGTACTTGTTATTATTGACCCACAATAGATGTAGATGTAGTTATATATGTAAATAAGTGTGACAAGTGTCAACAACATGTCAATTTGAGTCATACCCTAGCCAAGACTTTGAAACCAATGTTGACACCATAGACATTTTCTACATGGGGTCTCAACCTCATTGGTAAGATCATTCCCACCTCATACAATGACCATAACCATATCTTTACTGCCACTGAATATTTCACTAAGTGGGTTGAAGCTATATTCCTCACTTGCGTGACTGCAAAGAAAATTTACAAGTTCATTTTTAACCATCTCATTTGCCACTATGATATCCCTTCTGACATTATATTTGATAATGGAGGATCATTTAAGATCAAATATGTTGAAAAAGTATGTACTTAGTATAACATCACATAACATTTCTCCACAATATATTGCCCTCAAGGCAATAGCTAGGCTAAAGCATTGAACAAAACCATTGTTAACATTCTTTTAAATATTGTCAATGATGTCGATCATGATTGGCACCTTTAGATATTCCATGTCCTTTGAGCATATATTACCAATCATCATACACCCATAAGAGGCACTCCATATTCACTTATTTATGATACAAAATCCATTCTTTCCATTGAGGTTGATTTACCATCTCTACACATCTCTTTCAAGCATATCCTAGACGACAATGAATACCAAGTAACTCACCTATGAGAACTAAAGTTACTTGATGAGAAACACATAGATGCAGTGAAAAATATTCAAGCCTATCATAACTAACTTTGAGGCCACTACAATCAATGTGTTGAGCATAAAGAATTTGAACTTGATGATATTGTCCTTGAAGAGAACCAAAAGAATACCATGATTGAAAAGAAACATAAAGGCAAGTTTAAACCCAACTAGGTTGGTCTTTTCATCATTATGGCAAACTATGGAATAGGATCATATAGGGTTACTACACCAGATGGACATAAACTTGATGAGCCAATGAACATTATCCACCTTAAGCGGTACTATGCTTGAGTGACTTGGTGTATTGTCTATAAGGATCATTTTAAGTTGTATCATTTTATCACTCTTCTTTATACTATACCATTTTATCATCCTATCATCCTATCAACCTATCACTTTTTCCTATCACCTATCTGTTTTACTATCTAAGTTCATTTCTCCCTCTCTACCTGGCCCTATGACCTCAGTTCTGTTCCATTCATTCTAGAGCCACTTTTAGCAAGAGGATTAAGATTTAGTTTTAGTAGTTGTTTCACACATTTCAGATAGAGGTATTATTTTGGAATAGTAAGACAATAGTTTGGCAGTTGTATCCTTCATTTCTTGTTTCATTCTCTCTACCAAGTGTGCCTAATTATAACTGCCTATGGGCAAATTGGTGTCTCACCGGTCTTGCTACTAATTATAACTACCTATGGGAAACTTAGCATCATTTACTGATGCCATTATTTTCTTATTTATAACTTTCTATGGGAAACTAGGGGCAACACTTATTTATTATGCCTTAACCATACCAACTAGCTATTTCCTATGTCATATTATGCCTTTATACCAACTGTGCCTGTTTTGTCTGAATTAACTACTACATTAGTCAAATTTCTCCACTATAAGGTGAAACTATAATGACTTGAGGTCTCATCATAGGACTATGTATACATCACTTGATACTTTTTGAGGTCAACTCAATCACCCTAATACATGCTTCCATCATTTTGCAAGCAACCTAAACCATACTCTCACTATTTTGTGAGCAACCTAAGCCATGCTCTCATCATTTTACAAGTAACCTAAGCCACGCTTTTTCCATTTTGTGAGAAACCTAATCAATTCTCTTGTCATTTTGTGAGCTTGAACCATTTAGTATCTTATCATTATCTATCGAGTTGCGATACCTAGAAACCTCCAAAAACATTTATACGATCATTCAGAAAAACCAAAAACATGGACCAATTTTTTAAGTTAAATATTATGGGAACTATTACTAAGTTGCAATAAAATCACTTGTCACTTAATTTCTCCATCCTTTTTTTTCTTTTCTCCCATGTCTCACCATTTTATGAGTTTATTCCTATTCTTCTATCTCATTCATCATGTTTGTTTTCATCAGTTATTATTTTCTTCTCATTTCTTAGGAGAACTACATTTTTCCTAATGTTTTTTTTGGATATTACATCCATGAAACTATATAGGAAACATCCACTTGCCTGGTGTATATGGAGACAACTCGACCATCCCCTTCCTATTCTTCTATTCCCCTAGTCATGCTTATTTTTTAAGTTGTCACTTATTTTTTAGGGGCAATGTTCATCATCTAGGTTTAAGTCATACTAACATTAGGACTAATGGTTATTTGTTATTTATTTATTTCTTTGCTTATTTGTTTATTTATTGTTTGTGTGGCTATTTGTTTGCTTTTTGTTAGGGTGTGGAGCTAAAAGCTTCACCAAGGAGCATACTTAAACAGGTTCGGGTCTACACAGATGCCGGCGTCGGTCAGGAGCAACCGACGTCGGTTAGTAGCAGTTGCAGAGGCGTCGACGTCGGCAGTAAGGTCGGCCGGCGACGGTCACAGGTGAACAGGCAGGAACCGATGTCGGTTACCTGCGTGTCTAAAAATCTATTTCTGTGGACAGCAGCGAGTGTTTGCATGATAAGTTTGAGTCGTGGACTCAAGCTTGCGTCTCTATTATTAGCAATATTATTTTTAGAGCCCTTGTTCAAGAGGCTTAACTGTTTGTTGTAAGAGCATGCTCAAGTTTTCCTATTTCTATATGTAGGAAGATCTTCTTAGCTTAGAATTGTAGTGTGTAGAACTGTAAGAGTAGAACATTGTGAATGTTTGAAGGACAGTACAGAGTTGCATCAATCCAGGTTGTTGGATTTGAGTGTACTTGAGAGAGAGCTCTTGAGGAATAGAGATCTAGTGAGAGATCTTGTGTGCATCTGAGAGAGGTGTGGAAGAACGAAGTTTCTTCAAATTGTATTCCTATTGTAAAGAGTTTCAATACAAGTTTTCAAGGTGTTTTCTTGTATATCTTGTTCTGTGCTATTTATCATTTTAGTTACTTATCTATCTGATTTATTTCTGCATTTATTGCTTTCACAAGTGTAATCTATTGTTGGTTTGATCCCCCAACAAGTGGTATCAGAGCCTTGGTTACAGGTTACAGGTTACAGATTACAGGTTGCTCACAGGGTTTCTGCAGGAATTTCTGTTTGAGTGGGAGAAGCAATGGCAGAAGAAAGTAAGCTGAGAATGGAAAAGTTTAATGGCAAGAACTACCAACATTGGAGAATGCAGATAGAGGACTATCTGTATCAGAAAGATCTCTACTTACCGTTAGGTGGGATAGCAAAGAAGCCCAAGGACATGGAGGATGAAGAATGGGAAGTTCTTGATAGAAAGGCTCTTGGGTCTATAAGACTGAGTCTGGCCTCCACTGTGATATCTAATTTGTCACAGGCAAAAACAACGGTAGAGTTGATGACCACGTTAGCAAATATGTATGAAAAACCCTCAGCCTCAAATAAGGTATATCTTATGAAGCAATTATTTAATTTGCATATGAATGAAGGTGGATCTGTTTCTACTCATCTGAATGATTTCAATGGAATTGTTAATCAGTTAAGTTCTGTCAATATTGTATTTGAAGATGAAATAAAAGCTCTTTTGATATTATGTTCTTTGCCTGAAAGCTGGCATGGCTTAGTAATGGCAGTTTCTAATACTGCATCTGCATCAAACATTTTGAAAGTAGAGGATGTGGTTAGTGTTATCTTGAATGAGGAAATACGCAGGAAAAGCACAGAAGAGACATCTGGGAACGCTTTAAATTTTGAGAGCAGGGGAAGGCAAAAAGAAAAGAGCAAGAGGAGATCAAGATCTAAGTCTAAGGTGAGAGGAAGATCCAAATCCAGGAATGGCAGGAAGCCACAATGCTGGAACTGTGGAAAGATGGGGCACATAAGCAGAGATTGTTGGTCAAATCCTAAGGAGGACAACCAGCACGAAGGAAAGGAAGAAGCCAAGGTTGCAGGTATTGCACAGGATGCTTTAATTTTCTCTTTGCATAATAACATAGAATCTTGGGTATTAGATTCTGGTGCATCTTTTCATGCTACCCCTAACAGAGAGTATTTCAGTGACTATATCCATGGAGATTTTGGAATAGTGTACTTAGGGGATGATGAGCCTTGTAAGATTACTGGCAAAGGTAAAGTGCAGTTGAAGATGCAGAATGGCAACACATGGGTGTTGAGAGAAGTGATGCATGTTCCTAGTTTGAAGAGAAATTTGATTTCTGCAGGTAAGCTAGGTGATGAGGGTTGTACAGTAACTCTCACAGCAGATTCTTGGAAGGTGACCAAGGGTGCACTAGTTATGGCCAGAGGTAAGAGAGAAGGTACTCTCTATTTGTGTAATTGTGTTACTAACAAATCTCCTTCAGTTTTATCTACTTCAGGTGTGGATTGTAAATTGTGGCACTCAAGGCTTGGCCACATGAGTGAGAAGGGGATGTCAATACTTAAGTCTAAAGGTATGCTTTCAGATTTGAAAAGTATGGATCTAGAGTTTTGTGAGCATTGTGTATTTGGAAAACAGAAAAGGGTTAGTTTTCTCAAGACCGGGTCTACTAAGAAAAGGCAGAAGTTGCAGCTTGTTCACACAGACGTGTGGGGACCGGCTCAGGTAGCCTCTATTAGCGGATCACGGTACTATGTTACATTCATAGATGACGCCACAAGAAAGGTATGGATCTACTGTATTAAAAAGAAATCTGATGTTTTTGATACTTTTAAGTTTTGGAAGGCTATGGTTGAGAATGAAACAGGCAGAAAGTTAAAGTGCTTGAGATCTGATAATGGCGGTGAGTTCTGCAGTGTTAAGTTCAAATTGTATTGTTATACACAAGGAATCCGTAGGCAAAGGACGGTTCCAAGGACACCTCAGCAGAATGGTATTGTTGAAAGGATGAACAGAACTATCATGGAGCGTGCAAGATGTATGAGATTGCATGCAGGGTTGCCCTTAGAGTTTTGGGCAGAAGCAGTTGACACCGCAGTGTACCTGATTAACAAAGGACCCTCTACAGCTCTGGATGGTGGAATTCCAGAAGAGGCATGGACAGGTAAAAAGGTAGATCTCTCATATCTCAAAGTTTTTGGTAGTGAAGCCTTTGTGCATATAGATAAGGAAAATAGAAAGAAGCTTGATCCTAAGTCTATGAGGTGCACGTTTATAGGCTATGGCTCAGATGATTTTGGTTTCAGATTTTGGAATCTAGGAACTAACAAGGTAATCAGGAGCCGTGATGTTGTTTTCAATGAAAGAGTGATGTACAGTGATTAGATAAGGAAGCTGGATCAATCTGGGCAGAGCAATAGTGAATTGGACGAAGTTATGGTCCAAAATGAGCTTGCGGGAAAAAGAAATAATCACTTGCAGGAAAACACAGAGACCGACGTCGGCAGGGTTGGAACCGGCGTCGGCAGTACAGAGACCGATGTCGGTCATACAGAGACCGACGTCGGTAGACCAGGCACCGAGGTTGGTCAGGAAGAACTGACGACGGCAAGTGACAGGTCTACAGGTGGCCGAGGTCGGTCACTGTCAGAAAATTTGGGTGGACAGATTGTTGAAAACAAGTCCAAGACACCCACCAGGAGGTCTGAAAGGGTAAGTAAGCCTCCAATTAGATATTCTCCTTCCTTATATTATTTATTGCTAACTGATGGTGGAGAACCAGAGAGTTTTGAAGAAGCATTACAGGTGGAGTCCAGGAGTAAGTGGGAGCGTGGCATGGTTGAGGAGATGGAGTCCTTAAGAGAGAACCAAACATGGGATTTGGTTGAGTTGCCAGCTGGTAAGAGAACACTGAAGAACAGATGGACCTACAGGTTGAAGGAAAGTGAGGATGGACAGATGCGATATAAGGCCAGATTAGTGGTAAAAGGATTTGCACAAAAGCCAGGTATTGACTTTGGTGAAATTTTTTCTCTGATTGTTAAAATGACTTCAATAAGGGTTGTACTGTCTTTGGTTGCTTTTGAGGATTTGCATCTCGAGCAGCTAGATGTTAAGACAGCGTTTCTTCATGGAGATTTGGATGAGGAAATTTATATGGAACAGCCAGAAGGTTTCGAGGTCAAGGGTAAGGAGAAGTTTGTGTGCAGGTTAAAGAAAAGCTTGTATGGCCTCAAGCAAGCTCCAAGGCAATGGTACTTGAAATTTGATAGGTTTATGACTGAGCATGGCTACAGTAGGTGTCAATTAGACCATTGTGTGTATGTCAAGAGATTTGATAACGGTAGATATATTATTCTATTGTTGTATGTAGATGACATGCTGGTTGCAGGGTCTCACATGCAGGATATCTCTGAGCTTAAGGAGAAGTTAGCTCAAACGTTTGCTATGAAGGATTTGGGAGCAGCGAAGAAGATCCTTGGCATGAGCATTAGGAGAGACAGGAAAAATCACAGGTTGATATTGTCTCAAGAAGATTATGTGAATAAGGTGTTGGAGAGGTTTAATATGCAGGATGAAAAACCGGTAAGTACACCTATGGCTGGACATTTTAAGCTAAGCAAAGAACAATGTCCCAATTCACATGATGAGGTAGAGTACATGAGTATGGTTCCATATTCTTCCGCAGTAGGGAGTTTGATGTATGCAATGGTGTGTACTAGACCAGATATTGCCCAAGCAGTGGGAGTAGTAAGTAAGTATATGGCCAATCCAGGTAAGGAACATTGGAAGGCAGTTCAATGGATCCTTAGATATCTGAGAGGAACCAGCAATAGGCATTTATGCTATGGAGGTTCAGATACTTCTCTACATGGCTATGTAGATTCAGATATGGCAGGGGATTTGGATGGCAGGAGAAGCACCACAGGTTATGTTTTTACTGTAGGTGGAACAGCGGTTAGTTGGATATCTAAGTTGCAGAAGGTTGTAGCCTTGTCAACTACAGAAGCAGAGTATATTGCAGCTACAGAAGCTAGCAAGGAGATGATATGGATGACACGGTTCATGGAAGAGCTTGGAAGGGAGCATGGGAGTTGCATATTGTACAGTGACAGTCAGAGTGCAATCCATTTGGCCAAGAACTCGGCCTTTCATTCTAGAACCAAGCACATACAGCTAAGGTACCACTTCATACGGTAGGTATTGGAAGATGGTGAGTTGAAGCTGGAGAAAATCCATACAGACAAGAATCCTGCTAATATGCTAACAAAGCCGGTTACAAAGGAGAAGTTGAACTTGCATTCAACTTCTATTGGTCTTCATGATTGAGTTGAAGATGGAGGAGCTAGAAGATGATGCTGTACAGGTTGGTGCAGCTGGTTTATCTCCAAGTGGGAGATTGTTAGGGTGTGGAGCTAAAAGCTTCACCAAGGAGCATACTTAAACAGGTTCGGGTCTACACAGATGCCGGCGTCGGTTAGGAGCAACCAACGTCGGTTAGTAGCAGTTGCAGAGGTGCCGACGTCGGCAGTAAGGTCGGCCGGTGACAGTCACAGGCGAACAGGCAGGAACCGACGTCGGTTACCTGCGTGTCCAGAAATCTATTTCTGTGGACAGCAGCGAGTGTTTGCATGATAAGTTTGAGTCGTGGACTCAAGCTTGCGTCTCTATTATTAGCAATATTATTTTTAGAGCCCTTGTTCAAGAGGCTTAACTGTTTGTTGTAAGAGCATGCTCAAGTTTTCCTATTTCTATATGTAGGAAGATCTTCTTAGCTTAGAATTGTAGTGTGTAGAACTGTAAGAGTATAACATTGTGAATGTTTGAAGGACAGTACAGAGTTGCATCAATCCAGGTTGTTGGATTTGAGTGTACTTGAGAGAGAGCTCTTGAGGAATAGAGATCTAGTGAGAGATCTTGTGTGCATCTGAGAGAGGTGTGGAAGAACGAAGTTTCTTCAAATTGTATTCCTATTGTAAAGAGTTTCAATACAAGTTTTAAGGGTGTTTTCTTGTATATCTTGTTCTGTGCTATTTATCATTTCAGTTACTTATCTATCTGATTTATTTCCGCATTTATTGCTTTCACAAGTGTAATCTATTGTTGGTTTGATCCCCCAACACTTTCAACATTGTTGCCTAAATTCAGTTTACATGCATTCATTAGGTGATTCCTTGTGTATTTATACTTGAATCCCTCTATATTCATACATTTACATTATCATCATAGTTTTTATCATTGGTGCATTATTTTATATTGAGTATTAGATTACGAGAATCAGTCCTTATACATCTTTCAACCTAGTCCTCATGGTGTTCTATCATGATGCCTAACATCAAATGCTACAACAAAAATCATCTTCAAGAATTCTACTCAGCAATGGCAGCATCAACATCTCCTTAGCACTGACATCCCAATCTAATTTCAATCATATCCCAAATAGAGTAATTAAATAACAAAACCATTTTCAAATTTTATTAGTTCAGATGACCATCTTCCTACTAACAGGGTGTCCCAATTCATCTTTATCATCTATATCAAGTTAACCACATCATATTTGCCAATCATCAGTCGATCAATCATATTTTCCATAATAGGGGTCCAATAATTATAACTGCCTATGGGTGAATCATTGTACACCATCCCACCTATATTTATTAATGATTATAACTACCTTTGGGTAAATCATTGTGTTCTCACAATATTTACCTTCTTTTTATTGAAATAGAGGCATGTTGTTATCTTATTTGTCTATCTTAATTGGGGCAACTCCCTCTTCTCAATGATTATAACCATCTTTAGGAAAATCATTGTGTTATCATACCACATTGCCATATTAGGGTAAAATGTTTATAACTACCTTTGGCCAAACCATCATACAATGTCCCATTTGCATTCTCAATGAATTTGACTACTTTTTCCAAATCGTTGTGTTCTCACCCCATCACCTTCATATGTTTTATCCCCTCATTTCACTTCTTTCTTTGAGGGAACATTTTTTGACCTGCTTGTACCAACCATTCCATCAAGGGTGCATCATGCAGTTTATCCATTGCCATTGAAGTTATAAACATGCAGGACCTTTTCATTTTTTGAGAAGATGTTACTATGCCAATAGCTTGCAACACCTTCCCAAAAAAGGGTAAACTTTAGACACCTAAAATTGGCCACCAATGACCTTCAACCAGGGTTTTGACCAATTTCTATCAAATGTGCAAAATTTGGCTTTAAAACACTAAAACACATTAAACAAGTTGAAATTGTTATACACAAGTGCCAATTTTGGCCAGAGTATCACTAAATGAGGTAATGTAATTTATGAGACAACTAACTTTGATTAAATCATTTTGAGTTGGATAGAGAGACATTTATTGAATTTGGCCTCCAAAATTGAATGAATAATTAGCCACACATTTTCATCTTGAGATGGACAGTTCAGGCTCATTTTGAACATTTGATAAAATTTATAAATATTAGGTCTCACACTCATAATTTTAAGCTCCCTTGGTGTAAATTTATAATGTTTAAAAACTCTCCCAAGCCATTGCAATTAGTGTTATAATGTCAAATTGTTGAGACAAGGCAAGCCAAAGGTGCCAAGAAGAGTTGAAGGTAGACACACTCCATTTATGAAGATCTATTGAAGCACAAGCCGAACAAGGAAAAAAAGGAACCTTTTGGAGAAATCAAGGATTTGGTGAGAAATTATTGTTTTATGTTTATATTTATCATTTCTTTCCATTTTTAGTTGTGTTCTCAAATGATTTTTCCTCATTAAGCCCCCCCTAGTAACTACGCCTAGAGATGTTATCCTAGTTTGTGTGTTTTTCTCATTTTATTTTTATTTTGAAATTAACACGCTAGTAACCATCGTCTATTGAGTCAAATTCTTAGTCCACACACACACACACACACACAAAGTTTTTACTACTTTAAGTTTTCCATCTATATTAATTTCTAGGTATTTTTTGTATGCCACTATATGTCACAATTATAAATATCTATATTTTTTTATATATCTTCTATTTTATTCATCTAAATGTAAATGAATTATGTGGTTTCAAACTTGTCTTAATTATATGCATATTAAGAAAAAAAACTTATTTAGGTAGTTAGGGGAGCACATATGCATTTTTTAAATCATTTTCAAGGTGTATTTACTTGTAAAAATAGTTAAAAAAATTAATATTTATTGACAAATTTCAAAAAATAGGTTTCAAATTAGATGATTTTCTCTAAAATTTTTACCAAAGAGTTTCAAAATAATAATAAATGATGCTAAAAAATGAGGGGGTGCATGAGCATCTTTTACTTCGTATTTTATGAAAATCAGAAGTTTTTTAAATTTTAGATATTTAATTTACTTATATTTGACCATTTCAAAAAAAATAATACTTTAGAAACTAGATTTGAAATGTTACAAATCATGTTTTTATATCATCTTTAAATTTGTAGTGTAGTTGTCTCAAATAATCTATACAATTTAAAGATTCTTGTTTTTGAAGAAAAGAAATGTTCATTTAAAACTCCATTTTGACCGACCAATTTCATGCACTTACCCTTATTCATTTTATCTTAATTTAGAACATTTTTTAATTAGATTTATAGTTGTTTCTTTATAATATTGTTTTTCTTCACATTCTTGGTTTACTCTATTTTGTTTTTATATTTTAAGGCTTTTGGCTGGATTCTTTCAAACTCAGTTAACCAATTATTGTAATTTTTTTGTTGGTAACATTTTTTATAATATTTTTAGGATTATTAAATTTTTATTCTATGGATAATATTGTTTAAACTCAGGTGAGGCCCTCCATTTCCTCAATATATCCAAAAGAAAAAAATAATCATTCAACATAAATTTTAAAAAGATATATAATTCATTATTGTAATCTGTTAAATATTTATTTCTGAAATATGTGCTGAGATACTGACATTCTATGTAGTTTAGTGACTCTATGTGAATACTTTCTATTGAAACACGCACAAAAAACAATCCAATTATTTTCCTCATTTATCCTTATAATGGTTGATGTCTTATAATTAATAATTAATTTCAATAAATTAAATAAAAATCAAAATGATTTTTCTCTAAATTAGTGTTATAAAAACACTAATATGAGAAATTTTAAAAAAATATAATTTTATATTACTCGATATAATTTTATTATAATGAATATATATTTTTTTTTAATATTTTCCACAAATTTTTAAACATCACATCCCTAACCCAAATATAGTATCAAAAATATAAATGATTTCATTTGAATTTATTTTACATCAATCTAAAAAATTCAACAAAACTCACTCATAGTGTAGAGAGATATTGATACCATGCCTTAATCACTAATCCAAACATTTACAAGAGTTTTTCTAACTAGTATTTTGAGTATTGATTTATTAATTAAATATTTTCTATTTTTTAATGGAAAGTACATCAAATTCAAATATTTTGAATGTAAGTAGAGTACTGTAGTATTTGACATGCACATTGCTTCCATGATAGCATCTTTCTACATTATAAAAGTTTCATTGGCCAAAAATTAGAGGATATTAATTAATATAAATTATTTTCTCATCGCAAACTGTCACTTTATATTATGTTTCATTAATCTTTCTTTTTACAAGAGCTTTAATTATGTGGCAATAGATAGTTGGAGTTACAAGATTTTGTGCTCTTCTATAATTTATGTTCATGCTATTTTTATCCAAATTTATTCATTGATTGTATTTATATATAAGATAGGACGAAGGTATCATAATTATAAATAAGAAATATCAGCCAAAAATGGTTGAGAATGAAATTCAAACAACAAAAGAATTAATAGATCCAAGCTAAAAGTAACAAGTTTTGAGATGAATCAATGCTTTTTTATTAGAGTAGTAGATATTATCATACTTTCTATTCCTTTTTAATTCAGTATTGTATTTTAATTTTATTTTCAAATTAATTTGCAATTTTATTTCATTTTGTCAAATAATTTCTATAACACATATTTCAAATATATTAAATTAAAAATATATATATATTGTAATTTATATTAAGCTTCACTCTTCAAAATTTAGTGATCAATTTTTAATTGATGTCTTTACAAAATTTGTTTGTATATTTATATTTATAAATATTATCTTTATTTAACGTAAATTAATTAATTAATTAATTTTATTACACAATACAATGAAATGAAAGATATCAATTGGTAAATCTAATTTCTTTAAATGATATTATCATATAAATGGAAAATAACTTTTCTTATCTTGACATTGATTGAAAGTAGTCCAATAACAATGGAGAATCCTAACTTATAACTTAATTCCATTACCACTTCCTATCATTGGATTTCAGCATCTAAATCCTCTTCTCCTATTTCACTTACCTTTATAAATTTAATATATTATTTTCCTACTTCACTTACCTTTATAAATTTAATATATTATTTATTTTACATGAATTTTCCATTGTCTATGGACAATGAAACATAATCTTAATGATATCATCATATACATGAAAGACAATTTTTCTTATCTTAAGATTGAACGAGAGTAGTCCAATAACAATAAAGAACCCTAATCCATAACTTAACCCCACTGCCACTTCCCACCATTCGATATCTGTATCTGAATCCTCTTCTTCTGCTTCACTAGCCTCTCCACCACCGTGATTTGGAAAAGAAATGTTTCCAGTATTGTTTATGAAGGGAATGTCATATAGATGGGCATTGCCTATGAAAGATGATTCGTCAAACGTTAGAAACTGTCCTCCATGAGGTACTTTTCCCTCAAGAAAGTTGTAGGAGACATTGAAGAATTGCAAATAACTGAGAGAATGAAGTTCCAATGGAATTTTTCCACTCAGTTTATTTTGTGAAAGATCCATAGACTCTAGTTGACCCATGCCTCCCAGTGTGTTTGGAATTTGGCCGCTAAAATTATTTCTAGAAAGATTGAGGCCTTTCAAACCTTGAAGGAATCCCATTTCTGGGGGAATCTTCCCCGAAAAATTGTTACTTGATAGATCCATAAATTTGAAAATTGTAAAAAGCGTCTCATATTCCAGAAAGCGGTCTTTTGTGGAAACAGTTATGTGATTCTTACACTCAATGTCCTTTGTAAAATAACCAATCTGCAGTGCACCACTCTGTGATGCATTGACCATTGCCCTTAAACTTGTTACACTAGATGGAATAGACCCTGAAAGTTTGTTGTGAGAAAGGTCTAAGATTTGAAGATGTGGGAGGGCAATTATTTGGGGAGGAATATTACCTTGGAATCTATTGGAGTTCAACATCAAAATCTGCAGGTTTGAAAGATTTCCAATCCACTGGGGAATGGTACCTTTCAAATCATTATTTCCTAAATCCAAAAGATGGAGAGAAATGCAATCTGCTATGGATGGTGCAATAGCCCCTTGAAGATGATTACCGTTCAGACTCAATGTCTGAAGATTTTTGTGATTTCCAAACGCCGGCATATCACCTTGCAGATTGTTTTTAGCGAAATTAAAAATTACTAGACCCAAACAGTCCCCTGTAAAATTTGCTGGAAAAGTACCGCTGAGCATATTCCTTGACAGGTCAAGAACTCGCATACCTGTGGTACACATGGAATTTGGAATGCTTCCGCTGAGATTATTCCCTCGCAAAGATAAAAGCTCAGCTCCATGAAGATAAGTCCCAATATCTGAAGGAATTGAATCTATAAACTTATTATCCGCCACGTCCAGCTGCAAAACACCAACAGGCGGCAGAGGAAGAACACCTTCTAAGCTGTTATTGTGCAGATCCAGGAACGCCAGATCTTTGGGTGCCAGTTTAGATGGCAATGAACCCGTAAATTGGTTACATGAAAGGTTGAGACTATAAAGCATGGGAAGATTCCATATCCATGTTGGAATATTTCCTGCTATACTGTTCCCAGCTAAATCCAGGTCATACATGTAATATTGATTGACAAGAAATGAGGGAAATTCAGGTAAATTACAAAAAGCCAGTCCAAGTAACCAGAGCTTCTTAAACTTGGGAATCCAGGTTGAACCAGTGCTCACAGTTAAGTGATTGTGAGAAAGTACCATTTATTCAAGTCCAGTCAGATTATCAAACAAGGAAAGGGAAATGGGGCCTCTTAATCTGTTGGAGTAGAGCAAAAGGGCTTTTAAGCGAACAAGATTTAAAATTGTGGACGGAATCGATCCGTTCAATTGGTTGTCACCAAGGTGAAGATCAACAAGGTTGGAAAGCTGACCTAGAGAAGGGGGTATTCCTCCTGTTAAGCCGTTGGAAGACAGATCCAAATGAACAAGCTTAGACAAGAAGTGTATAGATGAAGGAAGCGGTCCGGATAGCCCACAATCAGATAGGCGGAGATATGTAAGATTGGAGAGAGTGGCGACAACGTCACCCCACTCCTCTGCTGTTGAAGTACCATCCACTCCATCCAGAAAGAGGTGTTCCAATCTTGTCAGATTTTTTAACCAACTTGCCAACCTGGGACTCTGCAACCTTGCTGGATTGCCCCTCGAGCTCAACTCCAAGAAGCGGAGATTCCACAAGTTTCCCAAACTTGCAGGAATTTGACCATGAAAGCCACTGGAAATGCGTTGAGAGGAATTGTAACCGAGATTCAGATGTTCTAAATATTCAAGCTTAAACAAGGATGAATGGATCTCACCTCTCAGATTGAAATCTGCCAAATCCAGTAGTGTAACATGGCCACCCAAATGGCGGCTGCAACCAACACCTTCCCACTCGCAGCAATTGAACCCCTGCCATGATGGTAAATTGGTGGAGTTGGAGTTATCGTCAAGAGATGCCTTGAACTGCAAGAGGTAATTTCTTTCACGCAGTGGGCATTGAATTCCAACACTGAAGAAGAAAAAGAACAACAAACTCATAATTACAATCGATGTCATGGTTTGTATTCGCTTAGCTCCCTCTCAACAAAATCGGGTTATAATGATTACTGCTCAATAATGTTGATAAAGTATAAAAGTGAATTGAAATACGAACTCTTTTTGGGTATGCGATCACAATTGTTTCAAACGTGTGGGACAAAGCGTCTCCCACCTTTTTTTCACTTTCCAATTTTTTCCTTCTCTTCCCACTTTTTTTTGATGGAAAAAGAAACATTTTTATTAATAATTATTTATGGTCATTAATTCGAAAGTGACTATACGAAATTACACTGCTAAACATTAAATCAATTCAGTGACTCAAAAATCAAATGTCATTTCAATTAAAAAAAAGAAGACCGACTTTTTTGGTTACGCGATACCAATTGTTTTCCGTAACAGCGAATAAAGCATTCCCCACTTTCCCACCACCTTTCTATTCTCACATTTTTCATATCAGATTTTTTTGTTTTATATTTTATATTTTTAAATTTTAAACATATTTTTATTAGTAATATTGATATATATATTATTCATACAAAAGTAAGTGTATGGATCACATTTCTCAACATTAATTTAGTTTCATGATAGATTACATATAATTTTAATTTAACAAAAAATAAATATAATAATTATAATATAAAAAATTTCATTTCAATAAATAAAAGGGTATAATTATTCAAAACATAATAGTTATGAGCTAGTGAGTGTTGTTGTGAATGGAGGGAACTACTATGCCCTTTGTTGTATGCCCAACTTCCTTAGAGCAAATGGTAGTGAGGTGAGTCTAGAGGAACCCTACTAATAACATAATAGACAGTCCCCAAGTAATCTAGTAGACTCTAGAGGCACTCCATCTCCAATTAAACGTTCTCCTTCTAGACTTGAATTTGAAACATTATATTGGGCATCACTTGAACCCTGATACTTACCGAAAATAATATCCTCCATAGATATATGATTAAAAGCTATATTTTTCCTTTCTTTTCATAATTGAAAGAGGGTTTTAAATGAAAAATATTTCAAATTTGAGTGCACTATACAAGTATTATGGTTGAATTATCTAGCAACACCATTCTTTAAAAAAAATCTATAAAAAATGGTTGATAGAGGGTACAAATCTATCTCTAGATTGACTGAACATGCTTGTGAAATCAAAAGATATGCTTGAAAGATTCATAGTGTTGGAAAAATGGGAAAATAGGGTAGGCCACACCTTGGTGAACTAGACAACTTCCAAGAAGCAAACCTATGTGAATGATACACCAACGGAAGTGAGCCTACTTGGGTTCAATAATGAAAATCCAAATTTTGGAAACTATATGTTTCTACACCTACTCAGAAGAATTGACTTTCGGGTGGACATTCAAAGAATCCACTTGAATGTGTTGTAAAAAAAAAAAGTTGATAATCAAAATAAGGATTTTATTGATGAAAATGGGTATCAATAGATCACTTCCAGTCTATCCACCATCTCTTAGGTGTTTACATGCTAATTTTATGAAGATACTCATACAACATGCCATTTTTAACCTCCATAATTAACTCCTAGTCATTACTCTATATTTAAAATTTATCACAAAGGATATGCCATGAATGTCCTTTGTGATGAACCACATGCAAAGACCAAAACAAATGAAAAACCATAAAAAGAAAAAATTAGACACCATCATAAAAAATATAGATTCAAATAATGTCTAGATTTAAAATAACCCAATACCATCTTAAATAAGATTTTAGTAGTTCCCCCATATATATATATATATATATATGGGGTTGTTTATTTAATAATTATTTATTTTTTCAAAAATAATTTATTAATTTTAAATTAAATAATTTTATATATTATTATTTATAAAATAATACAAATATTTATTTAAAATATTATATATTTTTTCAAAATGATTAAAAACCTTTTTTTCCAATAAAATATATACAAATTTGACAAAAGGATTACATATTTTTATGTGCAAACAATCCTCAAATTTCCATTTAACATGTATAATCCTAACTTCACCAATAAATATACACAAGCATCCATGTAAAATAAATAACTAATTGGATATTCACATTACAAACATTTTTTTCTAACTTTTTGGCTCCACAAACTACCAACGTTACCAGGTACGTTTACTCATTTTATTTTAATGACCCTCCTTTATCAATACCTACCTCAGGTACTATTGGTTTACATTTATTTTTAAAAACGGTATAAAACACAGTCCATCCATTTGTCCAAATGAAGCGATAGATGTACAGTGAATATTAATTGGACTCCAGCGACCTCCCCTTGACTTCCGGTGCGCATCATTTCAATTAATGGGATGCCATATCATCCTCAAAACCAACGTACAAATTAATTGTAAACCACTGGACACTCCAAAATTACCGGAGAGAAAATCTCGGAAACAATAAACATGTACTTTTAAAGATCAAAATCAAAATACATCAAAATTATATAAGATGTACAATTAAGTGGACTTTGTAGAACTCTCTAAATTTTAGGTGGTTTTAGATTGTAAAATATATATATGGTTTACATTTATTTTATTTAGATAAATGATAGATAAGAAATCTTTGGTGACATGCCAATTTTAAAGTATATTTTTGGTTTAATCGATCATTATAATAGATAGGATTAATTAATTTTAAAAAATTAATTAATAATAATTTTTATATTAATATATTATTTTATCATTAACATTCACTTTTTTAAATATGATATGAAAATATATACATAAAAAAATATAATAATAAACCTATTTATCATTAATATAAAATAAAAAGACTATTTAAAAAAAGCATAAGACCAGTAATTAAATACATTTATATTTATTATTATAGGGGAAAGGCCCTGGTATCCGTGAACCTATCTTTGGACTGTGAATTAAGGTGCCATAACATCACATTAGATTTTGAAATTTTTACCCATTTTAATATGGCATCTTAATTACTTATAACTAAAGTTTCAAGGTGTAACACATTATATATTTTATGATATAATTAATTTTATCATGAAATATCATAAAATGCATTTTTTAAACTTATGACCAAAACTTAACATTTGGAGTACCAATAGTTGTGCATTAGAGTACCAATACTTGACTTTTACTTGTCAAGATGTGATTGGTTACTTTTAATTTTATAGAATAAATGTTGAACAAGTATTAGATAACACATGTTCAATTTCTGGTGCACTTTAATATTTAGACACATCGATATATTCCATCAATGAAACACAAGTTAACAAAAACTTTATTTGGTAATTGGAACATGCACAGCTATTGAGACCTTTCCCCTAAGTGCAATATAAATATTTGACCAAAGATAGAAATTTAATAAAAAAAAAAAGTTACCATTAATAAATATGAAAGACCTTTTTTAGACAGCTCAAAAGTTGAAATTAGATTATACATATTACAATATACAATACTTTTACTTGTTACAGATTTAAAAGGGTGAGTTTAAACAACATGCACTAACCATTAGTGTGTTGGCATTAGTTGTTGCTCTTCGCAAGTTATCGTCGACTTGTCAAACATTAAGCCTATAAAGTTTTTCATGATTCTTCAAAACCATAACTCAATTCAGTGACCATAACTCGCACACTCACCGCCAACATTACATCTGACTATAACTAACCGAGCCTGTAGTGATTACCATCAATGCCAATGCTAAGCATGGTCACCATTACTACGACCATCACCATCATTTCCATTAACCACCAACACACTGAGACCATGAACCATGACTGCGTAAGTGTCACTAATCTTACCACATGGCACGAACCTAGTGTGGCATACAAATGATTCAATGGTAAAACTTGATTATCATGCCCTGTGATCATTAGTCATGAACCTCTTATGGCCCTATTGTTATCTAGGTAAAGCCTAAAGTCTAGACATATGTCATTTACCATTCACTCATAGTTGGATCCAAGGTGGAAGGATATAGCTCAAGTGTAGGTAGTTAGAAGAAGGTCGAAAACTTCAAAGTTTTATCCCAATTTTTAAACTAGTCCATTTTTCTAGGTTTTAAAATTTGATGAACCAGTCAAGAATATTTTTCAATGAGTCCATTCTACTAGGTTTTATCATGTTGATAAAGCCGTTCATATTTTTTATCACAATAGATTTAGGGATGCATAAAATGTGCATATTTTTTAAGGTTAAACTTAGTGCATTAATCACTGATATGGTCCATTGTACAGGTTAAATGGGCATATGACCCTGCACTAGGAATTTCACTAACAAAGGTCTAGAACCCCATCGAAGATAGAGCCTCTATTTTGAGAAGGGCAAGTGGACATTGACTATTACCAACCAAGGAATAAGTTGAACAAGGAAATAAATAGCAGAGTTTTTACAAAATGTGAAAAAATAAATCCATAACTTATTAACAGAGACAAAATCCAAAACATATGAAACAAGAAAAGATATGGGGAAAAAAGGAAAATGTTTCACATAAGCACATTCACAGTGTGTTTGTAAGTCTCCTTTGCATGAAGGTGCCAGAAAGCATAAATTATTCAGTTGAAAATGCAAAGAAAAGTAGTGAAGATTATGATAAATCCTTTATAAGGACATACGTCTTCAATTTGCCTATACCTACTCTTTCTCAGGCCTGTTTATCCTTGGTAGAGGCCCACTATACATAAGGTTAAGCTTGCCCAAGATTTTGTCTCTGTTAATAATTTATTTGTATACATAAGGATAAGCTCTCATATGCAGGGTCATATGCACTAGGAATTTGATAAACAGAGCTATAAAATAGGGTGTATAGGAGCCTCTATAGTATTTTCAAGATTTAATATATTAAGCTCTATTTTTAATTCATGTGTTTTTATTCATCATTTCATGTGTATTTATGCTTGAAAGTTCCTAAATGTACTCTATTCTTGTTTACAAGGTGTGTGGATGAAGATTCATAATTCTTTGTGATGGGATCATCATGTATGTGTGCTTTTAAGTACATTGAAAGGGTCATTCTTATCATATTTTATGTGTTTGTGCAGACTTCCACTTTGTAAGAGTGTGTCAATCCATGTTTACTATACTCCCATTGCACTATATGGTGTATACTTATTATTGTTTACTTCTTCAATCAAAATGTTCACTGAGTTTATTAAATATTGCCATCAACCTCTTTGATAGAAGACGCAATTGATTTTTTTTTTGCATAAAATTTCCATAGACTTGATATTCCAAGCTTCAAAAATGTTATTTCTAACCTTTGAAATTTACAACAAGCATGTTTTGATTCTTTTAAAGTTTTCAAAATGTAATGTATCCATTACAAATTCTCTATCTCATCTACTACATACAAATGTCCAATTAGCTTCTCCTTGAATCACCATATGAAGCATTGCCATATTATATAGATTGTTTCCAAATGAATTGGTATGTTATGCTTCTATAATGTGAAAATACAATCTCTACTTTGGAATGTTATGCTATCTAGATAAAATGTAATGGCTTCTCATATGTACATTTCCTTGATGGAGGCTCGTAATATATACTTTCAATATAGGGTGTCAATTTCATGAATAGTGGTTTCCCTAATTATTCTATGACTGCTATGTTACATTGCCAACTACTTGGATTATCATGCCCATCGTCACACCATTGTACTCTTGTCATGACCTTTACGATGATTTCTTTAAGCAATTCATACATATGGGTTAGTGTTGTAAAGCATATTCTTAACTTGTTTGAATGCAAGTTGTTGTATGTTGTCAAATAATACTATGAATGTTAGTTGCTCCAAATTTAAGATGGATGAGTGGGAATTAGATGATGGCCTCAAACAACTTTATGCTAAGACCAAACAAATGGTATGCATTTTCAGCTACTACACTTGAAGGTGAATTTGAGTTGTATTATTATTATTTTGATGCTAATCTATTATGACATGCATTGTGTTAGGATAAAAAAGTTAGTCGGAAGTACTCATTTGGTACAAGGGCTCAGTTTAGACATTCCCCTCACCCCCTTAGAGATCGATCAAAGAAGCTATATGGAGCATCAACTATTCAGGATGGTATTCCCATTGTTTTGAGATAGCCATTCCCTACTCGTGAATAACCAGGGGTGTAATCCCAGTGTGAGATCGATTCTTTACCGAATAAAGATGTAGACAAGGGGACAATGTAGGTAATTTTATTGATGTTCTATGTATTTTTAATGTCTGATTTAATATTCTATCTGCATATTTAAAATGCTCAATATTTGAAAACTTTACATTCATATTTTAATTTTTTACATCTTTTTTAATAATGCAGGAGGGGGTGAAACAAACTGAAAGTGAAGAAGGTGTCCATGACCCGCCCAATGACTATTCATCAAGAGATGTATGGGAACCTTTGGTTGATGTTAATGTTTGATTTCTCCTCATGTTAAATAATGTTTCTTTCTTCCCTCTTACAACAATCAAAAGTAGAATACTTTTGACATGCCATATGTTTTTCTATGTTGTTTTTTTCTTTGTGTTTTAGTTAGAAGGGGTGGAGAGGAGCCATGTGGATGTGGGTAATAGTGTTACATCTCAATTCCTTGGATATCAAACTTATGAGATTATCCAAGGATATCTGTAGTTGATAAAATTAGATTTGACTATTTTTAACTAAGCTTAAATATTAATTGTTGAGGAATAGTAGTATATCGCTTAGTTTACATATTTACATTGCTATGAGTTAGTTGTAGTGTATATGTTTACATTACAAACATGTTAAGTTGTTTTTTTAGCTATCTTTTATAATATCTATATATCATGGTCTAACTAACTACTTGTTGTGAGGTTGATGCAAGACAACAAACCCCTCAGAGTGTGACAGAGGGAGAGCATTATCAGAGAGGGTGATGTAGATGAAGATGTCAGAGGTAGATAGAGAAACTAGCGAGAATCTTGCACACACAATAGTAGTTAGCACACGTTATAATGCATTAAAAATGGTTTGCACTTGGTGTGTTTATTTCTACTTGCATTGGAAAGTTAATTTCTAAGAGTTTGACAATATAGTTAAATAACTTAATGAATGCCTATTTGGTACGTTTTATCATTAATGCTTGTAGAAACATTATTAGCATAATTAGATTTAAAAATCTAAAAAAGTAATTTATATAATTGTCATTTAATTTGCTAATGGCAATAAAAGATGTTTAACTAATTTAGAAATTATAAATTTACTCTATTTTATGTTAAAAATTAATAGAAATAGAAAAAGAAAAAAACTAGAAAAAAGACAATAAAAAGAGTAAATTAGTCTTAAAAAAAGAAAAGAAGAAAAACATTAAATATGAAAAAAGTGGAAAGTAAAACAATTTTTTTTTTTAAAAAGAGAGAAATATGTTAAAGAAAACTACACCCTTCTTATTAGGGAGCATGGAATATGAAATGGGGGCATATTAGAGAAGATACAGAGTGTGTGGAAGATAGGAAAAAATGTGAAATGGAAAAGGAGAGACAAAAAAATGGAATTACTCAAAATCAAGCAAATTCAATTCAGAATCTGAGAGGTAGGGAGTGCATTCAATTTCTAATAATAATCTTATTGAATTGTGTAAATTCAATTTTGTGTTCTATATATAGTGATAAATTTTGTAATAGTGATGAGTCTAAAACTAGATATCTGAGTAAAACTATGTTATACATTAAAAATGGAGTTCACTATAACAGATATAGTATACAGTAATTGTATAAGCCAATACTATATCAAAAATGTGGAATTCACTTAGTATGAGAGTCTCATTACTTGTATCACCGTTATACTAAATTTAAAAAATCTAGATCACTGTAGAGGAATATATTTAATATTATACATGAATATGTTTAATATCTAGGTCACTGTTATACTTATATGTAGGTATATATTTATTAACATGCAATGATTTTGGAAGTATAAATTATAAAAAATGAAGACAATGAATTTATAATAAATATTTTCTTACTATTTTAGAATTCATTGGTTTACAAAATAGTCATTTAATAACAATAATAACTAGTAGTAAGTACAATAAATTTGATTAATTTATACTTACGGTGATCTATTACGATACTAAGTTTGGTCTTTGTAGAGGGATTTTATTTATGAGATATATTTATCGCCTGGACTAGTAAAAAGAATTATAGTAGTTGTTATCTTTTATGCCATGAATTGTATCTAGTATGCAGTGACTTTCGTAGGCAACATATGTTATGCAGTGAATTATATATTTTATGTAGCGAATTATATCTGGTATCTAGAACAGATCATATGCTAATATATATACTGCCAGATTTAACTTTCCTAGGTGTCATATGTGTATTTGGACCAATGTTAATATAGGTGTTGATGCCTTGTTATAAATAATAGTTTTATAAAATAAAGCTAAACTATGTAAGGCAATGTTCATGGTATAGATAAAGATAAAGAGTAGTTTGTTTTTCTCCGGTAAAATATTGTTTAAAACCACCTTTGCAAGCATCTATAAACCCTCATCAAATCCTTGTAGCACTTCATTAATATATTGATGATAGATACACACAAAGTATATAGAATAACCTAGAGATATGTTTTATATATAGAGGATTTTTATGCAAAAAATATATAAATAAAACCTTCAAGTTACCCTAAGGTTGTCTACTCCTTTTTGCTAAGTTTTTTCTCTCAAAAATGACTAGGAATGGTGGTCGCCCTCGAAAATTCATTCCAATTTGGCCAAAAATTTATTCGTCAACTACACCTCCAAGCTCTATTGGTTTAAGCTACTAGAAATCATTCAAAAAAGGATACATTGCACCACTTTGCAGGCACTACATGCATCAATCTCTGCCCTCAAGCTACTCATGACTTTGCAGTTGCATCGTCTACTAGGGTATCTATATATGATGGGAGATCTTGTTAGTTTAAGAAGACAATTTCAAATTTTAAAGATGTGGAGTTGGTTTTAATGCCTATATGGAAAGAAAATGCAATTTTTTAGTGAGTCGAGGATTTATGATTTCCAAGTAAGGTGTGTTGCTTTGATCGCTTTGGAAGGTCATGGTTTCTCCATTATATGTATGCATCCTAGATTGGATTTATTTTTGAATTGAACTTAATCATTTCTCTTTTATAGAGACAATAGGATGCCCACTCATAGGGATGAAATAATAATGTTTAGAGGGAAACTTAAGATATCTCCAATGATATATTGTAGTAATAGATGATTGTTACAATGGTATATAGTCAAGTGTATATTATTGCCAAGGGATGGGATTTCATCTTTAATTATGATTTTGTTTTGAGATTTTTTCCTTAGCAAGATAATAGGCACAACATTTTGAAATTGAAATGTAGGACACCAATTACATGTGTACTCAACTCCCTAAAACATAATAAAACTATGAAGGAGAATTATAATGTAGAATCCTTTATCTTTTAGAGATTATTGACTTACTCCATAAGCAGGAATGTTTTTAAGGATTGATGAAACTATAGGAAGTTCTTGATCATGAAATATAAATAAACTTGGTATTATATTTATTTATCATTTGAGTACTTACATAGGGTGCATGGTATAATGTACAAGTACTCGTATATATGGATTTTTGCCTTAGTTAATAGATGGATTTAATGAATCATAGTGTCCAAGGTATAACCATTTTAAAACTATATTCTAAAAATGGAATGAGATGTGTAAATAAATGACATAATGGGTTTATGAGTTCTCTATTTCTCTATAAATGATTGAATGACTGTTAGTTATATGCATTTGGTATTGAATACTTCTATAAGGTACATATTATGAGAGTGTTAATATGTATAAATGTTTGGTTATATTTTGTATATAATGGTGCATTGTGATGCATGTTTATAAAATTTCATAATATGCAGTTTAAACTTAGAGTATACTTAGGTGGTCTTGTACTTGCTTGATTATTAAAAAGTATGTGGGTCATATGATTCTTAAAATCATGAGTTTGGCTATGTATATTTATGTAGTTGTGAGCTATGATAGTATGAGATATCATAAAGTAATATAGTATAAATATATGGTATACCTGGATGGTACATGCTGTAATTGTTCTATCTAGACTCACACTATGTTTGACAAACTAAGTGTATACGTGATGGTTGTTACTAAGAATAACATGTTTTATGATAATTTGTAGGAATTTGTGTATGCATGCATACAACATTTAAGAGTGTAGTGCATGCTAAGATAGAATATTATGTGTTTCATGGAAACTATGACTTTATTTGTTATGTCTAGTTGATGGGATAGAAGCTTATGTTTCCATGTATTTTAGACTATCTTATGTGACTGATTATGGAAAACTAGTAGTTATATCTTAGAATACTAGACTATGGTAATATGGGTTATTATAGGGTGTAGAATGTTTGTAAATGAATTATGATATTAGAACCTTTAGTTAATTATGTATTTTATCTAGATAGTATTAATTATAGATATTATTTATAATACGAGATAGAAAATAATGTAAGATTCATTCATATGTTTGATAGAATAAATGTATGCTTTCGTTAGTCTTATGTTTAGCATGTTATATGATGTGTTTGCTGGTAGAATGTAAATTATATGAATCTTGTGGTTGAATTGTATTTGACTAATATGCATTACTGATATTGAGTAATGAGTGAGATGAACTTCACTGGCTTACTAACATCACAATGCTAGATGAAGGCAGTCCGATTAAGTGGGTGTATGAATTTTGACCGATCTATAGATCACTATTATTTATTATTCTTATAAACTTTGAGCAAAGTATGTTTAGTGAGACATTGTCAATTCATGAGTATTATTTTCATGTTTATGCGATATCTTGTAATATAATGAATTTTTTATGATACATTGCATGTTTAGTTTTAGAAATCATACAACACACGGGTACTTGATTGTCTCTCTAGAGTATTGCACCATCACTATCTACTCATCCATGAAGGGAGGGTCATTTCCTGATGGGAATATTATGGAGGATTATTGGTCCATGGTTGTTGTGGAAAAGTGCTCAGATGATGCTCTCCCTCCCCATAACAATACTTAATTGGAGACAACACTTGAGATTGCCATAGGTATTGAAGAGTCTAGGGAACTCATGCTCCAAAGAGCCATGTATCTTATTTATGTACATTGTATTATGTTTTATTCAGATTTGGAAACATTATCATGAAGAGTTGTAATTAACTATTTACTAAGGATTGATAGCAGTGACTGTGTTTTGAACCAACAGTGGGTAGATATTTGTAATTACTTTATATGTTTGTATCATGATGTGTTTTCTTATGTTGATAAATGATCCAAGATGTATTACCTGGTATATTTATTTTATAATTGTCTCTCTTAGAGTATGTTGTATGATCATTTATTAGATTCTCATGGTGAAATATATTTATAGTATATGTGTTAATTAAAAAAATTAACCTCGACCTAATTGTTACATGTGGTATTAGAGCTATGGCTCAAACTCTAGGACCTAATGAGTCCATTATCATTTTAGTGTCTTTATGTTCACAAGTTTGAACCTAGTGACATGAACTATTTCACTAGTATTTTGGATTTGTGGCACCTCAGTGAGAAACCATGTTACACCATGAATGGAGTTTTGAGACTTGATAAATCTTCTTGTATGGTTTGGTGACTATTGTAAGTATGAGAAAATCATGAAATGTGTATGGGGAACATTTACTATATACCATTAAGAGCACTCATACCCTTTTTATTTGTTAATGGGTTGGTTCATCAAGTGTCTTAATGGGGATGATTGTATATGAGGTTTGGAAAGATTAGTACATAACATATTTCATAAGATATGAACAAGAGATTTTTAACATAGTTTGATCACTTAGATCAAACACCTCGAGTATGATTACATCCTTCTTGGTAATCAATTCACCTTTGCCATTTATGTTTTATGTTTTGAATTTTTTATAAGGACATGATGATTCTCACTTAAGTATATTTGTTTTAGTTTTTGTGTCTTATATACACTAATCCTAGGAGTGGAAAATCTTATAAGACCATTTTTGTTTAGTTGAGTACCACCTAGTGTGGTGGTAATTTTCTTTTAGTAGAGTGTAAATCTCTTGGTTCATAATTCCTTTATGTTAGGAGTTTGTTTTTGGTTTGGCACCTTATGATCATGTGGATTAGTAAGATGTGTCATATCTGATAGTGGGCATAGAGGTGACTTATTACTCCGTCACTATCCTTGACATAATTATAAGCCTACCAAGAGGATTCATATTTTCATGAAGTTGATTTAGTGCTTCCTTAAATGGGAACTTTTTTTTGAAATGTTGTTTTGACCTTATTCTCTTGAGTTCATGGGATAAGTGTCTTCTACATATTGTTGAGAGAGAAGTTGTAGAATTGGATGGAATGATGCATTTATGTGGATTAGTATTTTCTTTTGGTTGTGGAATTAGGTTATGATACTACTCATGCAAGATTGGTAAGTGAGTAGTGATTTGTCAACTGGAGTTGCAGTGTTATATTTTTATCATGTGAAGGTAATTTAGAGTTTTTTTATTGATATGTCAATTCCCTAATTTCCACTTGTGATTTTTTCCACAATATAAAGTTCAAGGGGTCCAATGGTCTTAAATTTTATATAAAAAACATAAGCCACATCAACAAAAGATTTTTCCATTATTAAACAACATTTGTTCATAACCTTTTCATCTATTTTACTACTAAGCTCCCAAAATATAACGTAGTGCCCTATCTCAGTTGACATATTAAAACTTAGAAGTTCTAGTTGATAAATATTTCAAGAACATAGAAATAACATAGTAATAATGAATTCTCTAAGAATAGATGTATTATTACTCAAGATCACAATACAACTATATGCTTATCTCTAGGAAGAGATGTCTGATTTTTCATTTTGGGTTACATCTTCAGTTATACCTATTTTGAAAGTAGGGGGAGGATGTGTAAGTTCACCAATCTCGAGTGATATTAATTGGTTTGACTTCCATGCTTTAAAACAATACAAAATTCAAGGAATTACTATTTTTAGACTGCACTACTAAAATTAATATTTGGGGTACTTTCATTGGGTTTTCAGGGGTCAAACTTCATTAAGTGGATCTCCATGCAATCTCATGGAATTATCCTCATTATTAGCTTTCCAATGGTTCAAACGGAGAGTCAATTGGAACTACGGTGCAAAAGTTATGGCTCCCAGAAGTTCCATCATCAATTGGGGTAGAACTGTCACCCGAATTGTCCCTTGAATTATTGCCCAAATCATAGTGCCCTATCTCAGTTGACATATTTGTATAGTTTGTGAAGTCAACCAATTCAATATGTTTTTCTATCGAGAGTTTGGTAGCCTTCTCAATAGCTATTTGTAAACCTTTCTCAGTTGTCTTGTCAATGTTGATTATAAGAACAAGGTTCTTCCAACATATATATGATAATTTTGGAGTAGAATTGTAAACTTTAGTTACTCTTACAACATCACCAAGCCTATACCTATAAATCCCTATATGCAGATAAAGGTAATAAAGGTTCTAGATTCTTCATATCACAAAAAATTGCAAACACTATGATCTAGACTTCCATGTATTTTGGTTAAATAAAACCAAAATTTTAAAGATAAATAGAAAAATGCAAAATGCAAACTGAAAATTACGTATTGGAAAATGATGAGGTAGAATGCATAATAAAATGTTGTAAAAAAACCTAATAATACTACCTGACTTTCACATCTGTTAGACCAACAGGTTCAAATTCTGTATAGTGGGCATTAGCTACAATCTAATTCAATTTCAAGTCTTTAATATGTAGATGGAGTGGAATGAATTCAAAATGTGTCAGATCATTTTGAGTCAAAATGACATTTTCACACTTGGATGCTCTGGATTGCTCTTTTCTACCAATTTTCTTACACGAGACATGTGCCTTTATTATTTTGTTTTGGAATAATCCTAAATCGGATAATGGTTTTAACACATCTAACATCTCATCCTAATTCCAATCCAATCAAATTTTGATCTAATAATATGACATTCTAATCAATTTGACTAATTTATGCACCAAAGGCCAAGATTTTCACCAAAAGTGACTAATTATGTTTAAGACTAATCAATTAGAATTAAGAGATTAAGTTAATTTTCCATGGAAATTGTTGAATAATTCTTTTTTGGAAATTCATATTAAATAACTACATCATCAAATGACATCATTTTTTGGAAAGATATCCCTAGGCCATAAATGCATAAAATATCAAGATTAATCCCTCCCATGCCTCATTAATGCCTTCCATGCCTCTTTAATACCTCTATATCCTAGATATTTATGAGGGAATTTATTGAATTTGGCCTCCAAAATTGAATGGATCTTTAGCCACACATTTTCATCTTGAGATGGACAGTTCAGGTTCATTCTGATCATTTGAAAAAATCTATAAATAAGAGGTCTCACACTCATAATTTTAAGCTCTCTTGGTGTAAAGTTATAATGCTAAAAAGCTCCCCTAAGCCATTGCGATTAATGTTATAATGTCAAATTGTTGAGCCAGGACAAGCTAAAGATACAAGATAAAGGTGGCAAGAGGAGATGAAGGTAGCCACACTCCATTGATGAAGATATCTTGAAGCACAAGCTGAGCAAATCAAAGAAGGATACTTTTGGAGTAATCAAGGATTTGTTAAGAAATTATTGTTTTATGTTCATATTTTTCATTTCTTTTCATTTCTAGTTATGTTCTCAAATGGGTTTTCCTCACTAATCTCCCCCTAGTGACTAGGTCTAGAGATGTTTGGTAGTTAGTGTGTTTCTTTCAATTTGTTTTCATTTTGGAACTAACACAACACTAGCCATCCTCTCTTGAGTTAAATTACTAGTCTAGATAATAACATGCCTAGTAGGACCTAACATCATGAATTTGATCAACAAGAACCTACAAGTGACCTACTAATCATTTCCTTATAGGATCTTGGAGTGTGGAAGTAAAGGAGGTAAAAATTTGAGTAAAAGTCCATTTTTTTAGAGGTCACAGTTTTATCCCTACAAAGTCATAGGTTTTTCCTCTAGACTATAATCCCAACATTGAGACAGTCATGGGATTGCCTAAGTCATGGTAAGTGACAATACCACAAGTCTCGTAGTCATGGGATTCCTTAAGTGAGTCATGAGATTGCCTAACTGAGTCATGGGATTGATGACCTGACTTGTGGGATTATCAAACCGAATCATGGGATTGCCTAACTGAGTCATGGTATTGTCGATTAACCATTAGTAGTTAATCAACAATATTGTAACTCTCATAGTGGCATTATTTCCCTAGAAGTAGAAGGGTTGTCAACCCAAGTAGCAGGATTGTGATTCCCATTCAACCAACCCAGTTAGCGATATTTGCAACCTGAATAGAAATATTGTGAACCTAAATAGTGGTATTGTAAGCCTTAGTAGTGATATTGTGTATTTTCACTAAATTAACCCAAATAATGACATTGTCTATTTGAGTCATGATTTTATAGAGTCACAAGATTGTACTATGGAATAGTGGGATTACACTGTGTGAAAAAATTGAGAACTCATTTTCCAAAGATTATTTTCTCAATCTCATAAGTGCTTCAAAGCAGGTAGTCTTAATCTTGTTTTTTCATGTTGAAAGGCTGATTTAGAAGTTAATATGGGTGTTTTTAACTAATCATACACTTAAATTCAGGGTTTGAAAATAACTTTGTTAAAGTTATGCACACATAAAATATGGTCTAAAATAAACATGCTAGTCTTCACACATTTGGTACTTGGGGCCTAAAATAAATTTAGCATGCTAAGTCTTGAATAGTTCAAACTTTGGGTTTAAAATGAACTTAGGTGCTTATTTCTTCTTGGTGAAATATTTACAAGTTTTTACATCCTAAATCCAAGGGGCTAAAATAACATCACCACACATTTCATTGAGTGCTTTAAAATTCAACACACTTCAATTTTTTACAAAGTTGTTATCATTGGTTGCCTATGTTAGATTTGTTTGAGCAAATAGGGAGTTGTGCATGTATGCTCTCCCATTCATCCCCTCTAGGGAACTTTTGGAATCAAAATAGCCAACTTCATTGTAAAGTGCCCTAGTCCAAAGGCGTAAAATAAAAGTTGAAAAGGCTCTCCCCAAGACCTGCATGGCTTGGGTGACCTAGAAACAACCTTTAAAGTTCTTTTACTTGGTTTTTTATTTTCATTGCATCTTGGCTTGTGAGGGGGACTTCATTACCTCCCTCAAATTTTTTAGGGAAGCTTTGACTAGGGCTTCATCTCCTGACATTGTCTTCAACCCCTATCTATGGGGGGTATATAATTTGAGATCACCCCACTAGGATTGGAGGTTTGAGCGGTTAAACCTTCTCTTAGATCTAGGGCTAAGCCTAGGACGTATGACCACATTGGACATCACAATACACTAAGAAAGCAATGGATGTAGTGTTTGTGAAAAGGGATAGACCTTTTTATAATAAACCAAGTTTCATGAACCCAATTGACATGTTACTTCTCTTTCATGTTGACCTAAAAGTTTTATGCATGGGATCTATCTAGAAATGTTTGAAAACCAATTAGTTTAATTAATCCCACTTTACCATACGATGTCAATTTAGGATTTAAAATGATTAGCTATTTAATTTGTCTTTAAATATTTGGTTTTTGTGTGGAGTCAAAACTCAATGTTAACAAAAATGACATAACAAAACACATTGTCCCAAAATTTCTTTGAACAAGGAAGTGTTATGCTAACCAAGTGAAAAACATCTTCTTCTTTGTTGAAAATAATCATCATACACTTTACGTCATATCTTCTAATTTGGTGCAGTTATGCTACCCATTTGAGTCTAAACCTTTTGCCACATTTTTGTTTAAGTCCCTCATTTATAGTTTAAATTCAAAATTAGACTCTTCCAAGTTTTAAAGGTTGATGTGTTAAATTGGGTTTGTCATTTTGCACTTGACTTGTTTTAACTTGAGTTTAATTGCTAATTTGAATTCAGGGCCATTTTTAGACTCAACATCATTATCATCATTTGGTAGGACTCAAGTCATCTTACATATCACTCATGCTTTGAGTCTTAGGCTACATTTTGTATTGTCCATCCTATTTCACCTTTTGTCTTAAGTCCATTTGATAGCACACTTTTGCCTTAGAGATTTGTCTAAATTTGTGTGTGGGTATCATTTGAGTTGAGGAGACTAGGGTTACACTACCAAAATCGTGTTCAAACCATTTTTGCCTTAAGAGTCTTGAAACAAACATTTATCACACATTTTGAGCACTTTAGCATGGTTACATAATTCAAATTATTTTGAAACTTGTTTTGTAGACATTTTCACATAGAATACAAGTTGTTCCAAAGTTCTAACCATTTAGAGTTTTCTTTGAGAGCTTTTATCTAGCATGGTTAAGCTGTTCAACTTTGCCTAGTTGTTGAAACCTAAATTTTTTACAAGTATTATTATAATCTTGGTGCACAATATGAAGGGACCATCATCCATTTTGTCAAAAGTACTATGATGGAGTAGGAGGACTTACCAAGTGCAAGAGGAAAATGGCATAAGAGACCTAGTGTGAGAGGACCCAGTCAAGGAAGAACATGTCATGAGGGACCCAAGAACAGAGACCTCAGAACAAGAAGTGGAAGACTAGGGGAGCACATGGGAAGCAGAGTGTGAGGAACATGGGAGTAGTTAGAATAATATCTCAAGTAGGACACTTCAACCCCACTGATCAAAGGTTATGTACTAGCCTGTGAGGAATGGAATACTTGGCCACCAGAACATAACATAGAGCAAGCATCTAGGGGTGCAGAGGCCTAATTTTATAGGAACAACCAATTATAAGAGCCATGATTTTTAGTTTGTTGGGAGTCTGTGTACCACTTGTCCATGATAGTTAGAATATCATCACTTGGTTAGGGAAAAAAAGTATAAAAAACCCCTATTGTAATCATTTGTGTGTGTGGACCCTTGGAGAATAGATACAACATTATGTCTTGTAATCTATTAAGTAATAAATGAATAGTTAGTATTTGTCATAACTTGTGATGATTCATGAACATTCTAAGTGTTGAATAATGAATATAGTTTATTTCTAAGTCGTTGGTATCTTTTCCTTTTATTACTACTATTAAATAATAATGGTGACCCAAGATATCATAATAGTTAAGTCTAGGACATTAAGGATAATAATGGTATATTTATGATATTGAATAACTTAAGATTTGAACAAACATATAACATTATTCTTCAAAGCCTTTAGGAACCGGTCTTTCACTATGCACTTTAGGTGAGCATGTGAGACTTACCTCTTGTATGATAGGGCTAGCACACCAGCCTGATGGGGAGAAGCTTTAGTGCCATAGTAGAGCTAACTAATGAACCCAACATTTTGGTTCTATTACTAGGATCTAAAGCAATTAGAGCATGATCAGAGGAAATGTTTGAGCTCATTACATTAGGGAATATTGAAGAATGGGTTACCATCATTGAAGATAGCTTTGCGATTATGTATCTTAAACTAAGAACTTATGTATGATAGTTGGTAGAGCAAAATATTTGCAGATCTTTGTATGAGACATTATTTTTCAAGTTCCCAATTCTCTTGCATTCTTGGATCTTAGCATATGCTCAAATACGATCTCAAAATATTGGATGAAAGAAATCATGGACACTTGAATAACATAGGAGTTTAGCATGGCTTAGACTTCCTTAGACACAAGTGGTTAACTATTGGTGGAGAGGTGTTCAGAATAGCTACATTTTGGAGTATATAGTGACCACCTATTCATGTCCTGATGAGGTGAAGTTCTAATTTATATGAGATCTAAGGGGAGGCTACCTCTCATTGTTTGATTTCAAAGTTAAGAAGTTAATTGTTGAACTTGAATTGGAAACTCTACCCATGGAAGGCTAAAATATCTTATGCATGAGTCACACAATTGGAATGGGAGACTAAGGGTTGACTGAAGATTATGGATTCAACATGGTAGTAAGCCAGTGAGTGTTATGAAAATTGAAGTATGATGAAGCTCAATATAGGAACATGGGAGTTAGTGACATGGGGAGAGATCAAGAAACCATGAGGAGTGATTTAAAAAGTCATAAAGAGGTAGATGCATGCTAGGAACCCATCACTTTCAAGCCACATCCTTTGACACTTTTATCCTTTGAAGGAGAAACAAACTAGACTGTAGGAGACAAAAAACCATGTACAAGTCAACTAGGCTCCCCCGCCATAGTGCATGCTCATACCTTTGAGTCAGATAGAATACATATATATAATTGGGATACAAATAGTATAGAGTCTGAAACTGAATGGGTAAGGGAGACTTAAACTAGGCCATTAAGTGCTAATCTATAATCTACATCTTTCCCTCTATAAGTGAATTATATGGCACAGCTTGGGATGTCTACTAGATCTGTCCCTCAAAACCATTATACAAGCCCAAACCTAGGAAATCAACCATCTACCAAACCTCTTCCCATGACCACTACTACTGAATGTGCTGGAGGAGGAATAGGAGGTGCTAAAAGAAGTGGACCCCTTCTTAGGACTGGAGCTAGATCTTCCCAGTAACCACCCACTCAACCATAACTCACTCTGGTCTATTATGAGATGACATTACATTTTCCTAAATATCATTGGGTAGAGAATGTTTTTGAGCATGTTCATAAGTGTGAATTAAATTAGAGGGTGCATGGCATCACGTCTTCTAATTAAAAGTCAACGTAGTTTTCAACCACCCTTTTAGAGTGTGCACACAAATGGTATCACAAATTCAACACTCAACAAGTAGTGGTTGACTACAACCAACTCAAAACAACCTTCCTATAGGAATTTGACATTATTGAGTTTGAGTAGCAAATTATAGTGGCACTGAAAGACATAAAATAGGGACTTATAGAGAGCATACATGAATATGATGCATGATTCAAAACCCTACTTTCTAAATTATCATTTGAAATAAATCTTGCCTAGCATGCACAATGGTTGTGGGAAGACTATTATTACCATTTCTATAGACCTTGTCACAAAGAACCTTTACAAGCACGCCTGAGGTGTTGGAAGTTTCCCTCCATGCTGAAGCAATTGAAAGTATGGATACCAAGATTAGTCCCTTTATGGAGGCACATATAACATCTATAGCATCTCAACTTGAAAATTTGATGGAAAATACTGCACATGAGACACATAGTGGTATCTAGTGTACTAGATATGAGAATGAAGTGAATATAAAGAACTACTACCCATGCAAGAACATCCACACATTACTGAAGCAAACCTATGAGATTTGCCATGAAGAACATGATGTCCATTCTTATCCACTTTTAAAATGGGATGCAAACACTAAGGTATCTAAGTATTGTAATATTTGTGATGCCTACACACATGAAACCAATGATTGACAATTAATCAATGATATCTATGAATCTCAAGTGTGGAACATGTGCTAAACCTAGGTTGCCAATACTTAAGACAATGGTGGCTATTGTGTGCAAGGGAGAGAATGAGTATAAGACAGTGACCAATTTCCACCAAGAACCTATTATAAATGTGGTTCATTATACCACTATCGAAGATCAGTTGTGACTTATTCATAAAAATCCTAAAGAACCATTACATTAATTCATTAAACCTACACCATCGATAGTTCTTAATGAAGAATATAGTAAAGAGATATGCCTAGGAAAACATAAACTCATCTTCCAAGTAGATGAAAGTGAAGGATATACCTCACTTAACCCCTTGACAAACCAACTATATATCTCTACAAGTACTGGTTCACAAACTATTCAGGACAACAGTTCTCTAATGGGCAACCCTTATCATAGGCCCATTCAAACTATTCAATGTAACATTGGTATGGATCAAGAACCTAAGATGGCTATAATTGGAAAATATTGGATTGAGATATAAATCTCATAGATTTATGAGATACTAAGAGAGTATAAGATGTATTTCTAATAAATTATAGAGAAATGAAAGGAGTTCACCCTTCTCTAGGGAAGATGCATATAAAGCTGATTGATGCTGCTCGCCCAGTGAAGAAACATTCATATAGGATGAATCCTAACCTCCAAGTACATGTAAAAGAGGAAATTGATAACATGCTTCGCATTGGAGTAATTACTCCCATTGATGAATCTAATTGAGTGATTCCCATGGTAATCAATAACTAAAAGGATGGGTATATCTAGATCTATGTGGATTGCCATGTTTTAAATGCATCTTATGTGATAGATCCTTTTCCAACACATTTCACAAAGGAAATCCTAAAAGGTGTTATTAGTTGTGAGATATAATTTTTTACCAATAGGTTCTCAAGGTACCACCAAGTCTACATAGCTAAGGAGGACCGATCCAAGACTACTTTTGCTACTGAATGGGGATATTTTTCCTATACTATCATGCCTTTTGAGTTAAAAAATGCCCTGATGATGTTATCATAGATAGTAGCTGAGGCTTTCAAAGATTTTATCCATAAATTTATCCAAGTCTACTTAGACGACTGGAGGATAAATGAGTTGATCAAGGACCATTGTGTCAATTTGAGGCTCATGTTTGAGCACTGTCAAGTGTTTCAAATTTCCATGAATTTGAAGAAGTGCCTGTTTGTGACACTTTTTGATGTACTCCTTGGGCATATCATTTATAAGGAGGGACTCTTTATGGATCCAACCAAGGTATCCATCATTATCCATTTGTTAGTGCCCAAAACTCAATGTGAGGTGTGTGCCTTCTTAGGACAAACATGCTACTACATAAAGTTCATTCAGGGTTATGCCAAGATCATCACACCCTTGAAAGAGCTTCTTAAGGATAATGAATAATTTATATGGACTAATTATTACAAAGGAGCCTTCAAAACACTCAAATAATGGTTAGTTATATCTCCTATCTTATAATTTCCTTTTTAGACAAAGCCTTTTCATGTCTATGTTGATGGATTTGGGATATCAGTTAGTGTGATACTTGCACAACCAGGTGATAGAAACATAGATCACCTGATTTACTTTACTAGTAGGAAGCTGACATTAGCATAATGGAACTATACCACCACTGAGCATGAAGCTTTGTCTATGGTTTACACTCTTTAAAAGTTTAGGTAGTACCTTTTAGCCACTCTATTTATATTCTATACATACCATGAGGCCTTGAAGTATCTTGTCAACAAGCCTTACTACATGGAAGGATTTGTCAATAGATTGTACTCTTCCAAGAATTCTAGTTTTCCATAGTAGTAAAACCTGAGAAGATCAATTATGGACCTGATCATTTATCATGAATTGATAATGGAGAACCCCCACATGCCATGGAATATGATCTTCCTAATGTATAAATTTTTTATGTTGCTCAGGTACCTGAAGAGCTAGAGTATGTTGCAACATTCCTTAACGCTAGCTCTGTACCTAACTCCCTAACTTCATAAGAGAAAAATCAACTTGCAGTTTGTAATTCACCCTATCAATTCATAGTAGGTGATCTATACAAAATGGACTGTGATGAGGTGCTTCATCATTTTGTAATACATCATGAACACCCTGAAGTACTCTGAGAAGTACATGAAGGTATTGTCAGAGGGCATTATACTAGAGAGGCTACCATGCATGAGGTCTTGCTTGCTAGACTCTAGTGGCCAATGTTATTCAAAGATTCAAAGGATTATGTCAAGAAATATGATGTATACTAATGCATAGGAAAACTGAATAGAAGAGATGCTATGTCATTGAACCCTATTCCTTCTCAAGAACCATTCGAGAAATGGGCTATTAACTTTGTGTGGCCTATCACTCAAGTGGGATGATGAATGGACTCTTGATACATCATTGTGGCAACTAATTATCTCACATGTTGAGTTGAACCAGTGCCAACAAAAGACTGTACTCTATAAACTATCATGCAATTTATCTAGGAGAACATTATAACATGATTTGGATGTCTCCTAAGCTTAACTATTAATTGTGGCACCCACTTCTTAAATGAGAGAATTAGTATCTTTTTAGCTAAGTTCATGATCATACACCATAAGACGACATCGTACCACCCACAAACCAGTAGAAAAGTTGAAGCCTTCAATAAGATCCTTGGTACCACTTTGATAAAAATTTGTAATGCTAGCCAGATTGATTGGGATGATAGAGTATCTACAATAATATGGGCTTATCAAACTACATACAAACACCTCAACAAAAGTACACCATTCAACCTAATATATGGAAAGGAAGCAGTTATGCCAGTGGAATTCCTAGTACCATCTCTCTGGATAACATGTATGGGAAAGTTAGATGATGATGCCTCTTTAAAAGCTTGGATCGATGATTTAATGAAACTAGATGAGGCTCGATTCCTCACCCACTAGAGTTAAGATGTTGAGAAATGTAAACAAAAAGCATAACATGATCACCATCTCAAGAGTAAAGTATTTCTCTAGGCATGTAAGTCCTCCTATATGATTCCAAGTTCATTTTCCACCCTGGGAAGCTCTGCATCCACTAGGATGGACCATTTTTAGTTCATAGCATTAGACCAACCAGATCTTTCCAACTAAAGTGAATGGATGGACAATTTCTCCCAAGACACTATAATGGCAATTGGCTTCAGCCATATTGTGATTCTGTTTAATTTAACTATTGTAGTCAATAAGGCTTAAATCCATTAGGTTAGGATTTACTGCTTTCAATAAAAAGTGTTGCCCTTGAGGCGTATTATACTTTAATGTAATTTTGAGTTTATGTTTTCAAGGAGGACCATGAACCCTTTTATTATGGGGTAAGGCACCATCCATATGAATATAAGACATAAGACAAGCTAGCACACAAGGATTATAAGGAATGAAAGTCATTTATGACATGTAAGTGGTTAAAGGCATGTCAGTCATTTAATACACCTTGAAAGCATTTTAAAAGGTTCCCCATTTGGGTGATAGCTATCTTCCACTTCATCAAAAAAGTCAAACACAATTTTCATCCACTTCTAAGAAAGGCACGAGAAGGAATGGACCATTAATATGACAAGGTTAGTTATGATGAGAAGCGTGCGATTGGAATGATGGGACAAATTGGTTAAGACACTAAATGCTTGCTATAAGATTTCAAGTATGAAGGCTATTAAAAGATATGCATTAATGACTAAAAGTGACAAGGGGAAGGAAAGACTTAATGGAGATAAACCCCCCTTGCATGGCCTATAAATAAGCTTACCAAAGCCATTTTATACTTTACCTTGCTTAAATATTTGATTACTAAGTAAGAATGATGAACCGGAGAACCAGAGATCAATGAAACCAAATTTATTGTAGAACTGAGTGATTTTAAAGTTGATAAAGACACAACAGGGGTTTCTAAGTGAGGAAGAGAGGTTGATAAGTTTAGACTTATGTATAGGAGTCAAGAATTTTGAAGTTGTAGGTTATAGGTTCTGCCATTATTGAAGCATGAAGCTTGAGAGCTAAGGCAAGTTGGATCGTCACGAAGAACTCATTTGGTAATGTGGGATAGTTGTGGGTTAACCTTCAAGTTCCACAAAGGGTAATGCAGTTGAATAAAAAGGCTAAGAGACTTGAAAATCTTCTAACCATACCAGAGGAAGAAAATGTGAGTGGAGGAGCTTGGTTTCCTATAAGAGAAAAAGTTTTGGGAGACCTAGAAGAAAGACTAGAAGTGTAGTGCATGAAAGCCATGAGGGAAAGATCAAAAGATGTGAGAGATTTCATAGAAGTAAAGATGGTGAAAAATTCAAAGTATGTGTAGTCCTATTCTTCACAAAATGTCCATCATCTCCCCCTCTATCTTTATTAATAGAAGATATGCAGTACCTAGATTCGGTTTTATGCACAGAGAACTAGTTCTTCAAGGTGTTGATCGCCACTATTTTTGAATGCAACCACAAAAATCTAGGCAAATAATTAGAGTTACAAAATGAATACCAATTCCAAACAACTAACACACAAAACCAAGTGGTTTATGGCTTGTCCATTAGGAACCAATTGGACAAGGTTGACCTCTTTCAATTTTTCAAACTGCCATACTTTGGCAAGCCTACTAAGTAAGTTTAGTTCCTTCTCTCATGTATATATGAGGATTACATCCACTTCTTGGGGTATAACATGAAGATCACCATGGAGAGGATATGAAAAGTCATGGGGCTTCATTTCTCAAGGGTGAATGTGTTGGATGACTTGGTAGGTACAAAGGAGATTTAACAAATCATCACTACACTGATGTACTAAAAACAAGGACATGTAATGCATATAAATAAATTTAAATATCTTGCCCTTAGAGTCACAACATGGATCATTTATACCAAGTTCAGAGGGACCAACCGACGGAAGGAGCTAGATATGGCCCACCTGCACATTTCTCACCAAGTGGTTCAGGGCACACAATACAACTGGGCATTGTATTTTTCCTAGAAGATAGCTAAAGATGCAAAAAAGGTGCACAAAATACCTAAGTATAAATTTATTTGGGGAACAATACTCTTATTTCTAGTTTTTTATGAGATCAGGGTGCCTGACTATAGTTTAGGGTCATTAAAGTGGGTATACCACCCATTCACAAGTCCCCCACCGAGCATTTCAAAGCTTTCACCTACCCCTAACACATCACCCTAACATACAAGTTGAAGATGAGGAACTGGTTTAATAAGATGAAGGTAGTTTTTGGGAATGAGTGGTGCATTCCCAAGGATTTGCCCCCTCTGATGATAGATAAATCAAAATTCATTTTGAAGTAGTACTACTCCCTAGCATGTATTCAAATGAACCCTTCAAGAGAACTTTCAACAAGGATTAAGTTTCCATATGCCTTCTCTATGTGCTACTTCATCAGTTCCATGAACAAGATTTATGATGCATAGCCAATCAGTCTATAGGTAGAATGGATAGATGTGGAACACCACACCCTCTAGAAGATGTTTATATATCTAGACAAAAAGGCCTTCATAGAGAGGGGAGAAATGGACTTAACTGATATTAAGGATAAGAATATCTTAGTTGGGGAGCAGGTCCACAAGCTATTTTACATGCTATGCCCCCACTAGTAACCTCAATATGGAGACCCTAAGGAGAGGCTCCCCCAAGCACCACATAAATAAAAGAATTAGCTAGAGCCAAGTACTAGCAAAAGTGGGTGATAGGCCCCTATAAAATGACAAAAAATGGTAGAGTTGTAGCCCTCCTGACCCATTACTTCTCAACCACCCATGAAATGTATACCTCCACCTCACCTCTCACCTTATCCACCTCATCCTTCACCTTCACCACTTCAACCATCTCTATTTCCATCTCATATTTCATCACCATCTACTTCATCTTCACCTTCTCATTCCACTCCTTCCCACTCACCTACACCAAACCCTTCATCTCCTCATCCTACTTCCCCACCTTCTCCTCCTCCATGACCACCTTCACCTCCACCTTCTCCAAAGACTCCATAAAATTAAATCCATAACACCCTCCAAGTTAAGCACCCCAAAGGGACCCCTTAAGGAAAAAATTGATAATTTGGGATTAGATTTGGGGAAGACTCCATCCCTAGTACAAGAGGCCCCATCTTGAGATCAAGTTGATACTGATGGATTTTGAGTGGATGAGATGGCCATCGAAATCCATCAAGAATGTGAACTTGAGCGAGACTCAAAAAGGGGAATGGGGCCATCTATGGGGGAATAGGAATAGAGAGGGTTATCCACTCTGTGCAAATGATACTAGTTCAATGTAGAGGATAATAACCTCTATATTTGGAAACATTTCCACCCCAAAGACAAAACCCCATAAACAAGGAAGCAATTATGCTTCCTTTTGGAAATGTATAATGAAGAGCCCAAGCTTGATATTCCTTTAAATTACATTTTCTCTAGCCCAGATGCTCCAAGTCTGCTAGACTTTATGAGTATTGATCCACAACGGCTCTGATCAATGATGACAAGTGCCACATTTTTTAAACTATTGATGGAAAGGACATGCCAAAACATTTTGTCAGAATCAAACATATGGATGGTTGAAAATAAACATGACAAAGATGTAGAAATGTATAATAAAGCGTATGTAAAAAATCAAGTGCTAGTTGAAGAAGTGGCCTCTTTGAAGTAACAAATTCAAGATGCCACCAAGGCTAAGGTAAGGATTTTAAACCTTTTCAAGACAATCATGAAATAAGAGTTGACACTTGTGGATGGTGTACCATTAGATGGGGATGCCATCATAAAATTGGAAACATTGGTTGAGTTATTGCTAAAGAAAAATAAGGAGTGCCCCATGCCTAGAGATGAGGCCCAAGAAATACTTAAATAATTCACCACAGTGGAAAATATCTATAAAAGTACTTGTTGGCCATTTTTGGCCCACATACTCAAATTCTAACTAATTTAAAAATATATGGACTCCATCAGAAAAGCTATAAACTCCATCAAAAAAGCTATGGACTCCATTAGAACATCTATAAAATCTATCAGCATTTACAAAAGTACAAGGTGGAAGACTTTAGGTTTCTAAAAATACTTTGCTTAATTTGGAAAGTAAGTTGCAAGTCATGAGAAAGCCAAAGTAAGCAAGGGCACTTTTCAAAAAATTTGAAGGTCCTTTCAAGTCAAAGTCAAAGAGTGAATTCTACGAACCATTGAAATATTATTGAAGGCTCATTTCAAAGCTTCAAAAGACCATTATAAAATTATTGAAGGGTATTTTTCCTTTCAGGAAGGTCACTTTCCAAAAGTCCAAAGGGTATCTTTCCCTTCAAAAAGTCCTTTTCAATAAAGACAAAGGGTCATTTCTTTAAATTCTTTCAGACAAATTGTCCACAGGAATTGTCCATTGCAAAAAACTATAAGACCAAATTCCTTCGAACAAAATATTTGAAGGAATTGTTTAAAGCAAAAATTCTAAAAAAATAGCTGTTTGAATTTGAAATCTTGAGACGTTCTTGTAGATGTCAAAGATGGGTCTTGTTAAATAACCATTTCCATTCAAAAGAGGTCAAAGGGAGTCAGTGAATCTCAAGGGTGAAAGTGTACATGACAAGTGTCAATGATACATTTAACTCACATGAGTTGGTAGGTGTGAATTAATGGAAAATCCTTCATCCTTCGATTGGCTCTCACCTCCAACAAGTGACTGCTGGATCACAGGCATCATGGCTAGGCCCATATTCATAGATATGGTGATTTCATCCTTATCCAAGTAGAGTGAAGGAGCACACAAAGTTTTTAATGCAAAAGATCAAATCATGTACACTTTGTGAGGACATGTATCTACCCATGACATGGCTCTCTCAGTACTAAAAAGGGAAGGGAATTGAATGCATGAGGGGCTCGAGGAGATTTGTGGTGCTCTTGGAAGGTTCATTTCATGGTCAAGGTAGTTGCATGTTTTAAATTAAAGGGAGTTCAAGTACAACATTAGGGGTCTTGGTCATTTATGACCTCTTCTCTTAGTTTTCCTTTCTCCCATGAGTCTTTTTGTTTCTCAGGGCCCTTTTCTCTATATATATCAGATGTTTTCCATTTTCGAGGGGTTCTCAATTTTTATAATGTTTTCATCTTTTTGGGAGATGGGACATTCATTGAGATACTGCAAAGTATGCTCCACTTGACTAGGCTCGAACCTATCAAGTCTATTGTAATAACTACCTGTTGATGTAATAAGATGATTTATTTCCATATCTCTTGTCACTGATCAGTGCCTTATTATGTTTTTTCTTGATGGATTTGTGAAGGAGATTCTTCCTAGTCTATCAGCCTTCTACATGCCTCTTTAATTTATTTTCAAGTGCTTGCAGGCATGGATTAGTGTTCTACCTTAACCTCTTTCAGTGTGTTAACTTGATCTTGAGATTGTGTAAGACATAGTTATATCATGACTGATCTAGTGTGGGTTTAAGCATAGATGAGTGTCCATTTTACTTTGGTGCATTGCCTGGTTAGATTTCTTAGGAGCCCCTATCCCCTTTATAACCCTTTTCTCTATGAATCATTAGTTTAACATTAGTTTAGGTCAGTGTAAAAGAGGAAGTGAAACTTACTTGGAGGTTTAACCTAACTACAAGATAACCATAGCCTGAGGTTATCCCAATGCTTGTAGGTAGGAGTGAGAGAGATTGAGAAACTCTCCCATAAAGGGTGTAATTCTAGTACTACAATAGTTTTTGGCATGCTCGATGGGACTAATGTGCAGAGGATTGTTGGTGTGTCTCCCCTCTATCAACTTTTGGAAGTAGGAAATTAGTACCAATGGTAGCTCCAAATCAAAGCTTTTGGTTATGAGCATACCAAGTTTATCTCTTTATAGATTTTAATTAGCTCTTACATCTCACTTGACATATGAGGCTAATATGAATAGATATGATGAATATCCCTATTATCTGTCTTCTTATCAATAGTCCCAATTTGGTCCTCACAATAAATATAATGCCTATCTACCTTATCAAGACCCCTATTAAGGCTATGATGAACCTTGGCAAGTTCCTCATGATCCATATATGCAAGAATATTGCCCTGATCCCTCACATGGAAAATAAGCCCATCATAATATTTCTCCTCATCGACCCCAACATGTGCCATCCATATTAGGACTTAGGTAAACTCCAATAAGCCTTGACAAGCATGCTATAAAATTATGCTCATATAAATGTTATGGTCAAAATGTCCCTACTCAAAAGATCCATTCTATGAGAGGGTCATTACAAAAAATAAAAGTAGAATGGACCCTTGTTGATAGAGCAAACTGGAATAGACTCATAGGTGACATGATGGATATAGGCAGTTACAATTAGAGCATTGAGGACATGAACTTGATAAGCCAATAAACATTATCCACCTCAAGCAGTACTATGCTTGAGTGACTTGTTGTATTGTCTATAAGGACCATTTCAAGTTGTATCATTTTATCACTCTTCTTCTTTGTACTATACCATTTTATCATCCTACCATCATACCAACCTATCACTTTTTCCTATCACCTATCTGTTTTAATATTTGATTTCATTTCTCCCTCCCTACTTGGCGAAGTCCACATCTATTACCATTAATGCCACCACCGAACATGGTCACCACTACCTATGACTATCACCATTATCTCCACTTCCCATTAAGTTGCCAAGATCATGAACCATGACTATGAAAGTGTCACTAACCTTACCATGTGATGCAAAACTAGCATGGCATGCAAATGATTCAATGGTAAACCATAATTTTCATGTATTGTTATCATTAGTCATGAACCTCTTATAGCCCTACTGTTATCCAGGTAAAGCCTAAAAGCCAAACAAATGTCATTTACCATTCGCTCAATATTGGATCTAAGGTAGAGGGAGATAACTCAAACACAGGAAGTCATAAGGTCTAACACTTCCAAGTTTTATCCTAGGTTTTAAACTAGTCCATTTTGCCAAGTTTTAAAATTTGATAGAAGATATAGATTTTGATAAAAGTTAATAAACTAGTCAAGAATATTTTTGAATGAGCCCATTCTTCCAGGTTTTATCATTTTGATAAAATCATTCATATATGTGATCATAATAGATTTAGGGATGCATAAAATGTGCATATGTTTTAAGGTTGCGCTCAATGCATTAATATCTGATATGGTCCATTTTGTGGATTAAATGTGCATATGACCCTACACTAGGAATTTGACCAACAAAGGTGTAGAACCCAATCGGAGATAGAGCCTCTATTTTGAGAAGGGTAAGTGGACATCGAATATTACCAACCAAGGAATAAGCTGAATAATGAAAAAAAAATAGCAGAGTTTTTACAAAATGTGAAAAAACTAAATCCATAACTCATTAACAGAGAGAAAATCCAAAACATATAAAACAAGAATAGATATGCAAAAAAAAAAAAAAAAACACTTCACATAATCACATTCACATTGTGTTTGTAAGCCTCCTTTGCATGAAGGTGCTAGAGAGAATAAATTATTCAGTTAAAAATGCAAATAAAAGTAGTGAAGATTCTAATAAATCCTTTAAAAGGACATCTATCTTTAGTTGGCCTATACCTACTATTTCTTAGGCCCTATTTCTCCTTGGTAGAGGCCCACTATACATAAGGTTAAGCTCACCCAAGATTTTGTCTCTGTTAGTAATTTATTTTTATACATAAGGACAAGCTCTCATATGTAGGGTCATATGTACTAGGAATTTGACAAACAGAGCTATAGAACAAGGTGTATAGGAGCTTCTATAGTATCTTCCAAGCTTTAATATCTTGAGCTCTATTTTCAATTCATGTATTTTTATTCATCATTTCATGTGTATTTATGCTTTCAAGTGCCTACATGTACTATATTCTTGTTTATGAGGTGTGTGGAAGAAGCTTCATAATTCTTTGTGATGGGGTCATCATGTATGTGTGCTTTTGAGTACATTTAAAGGGTTGCTCTTATCATATTTCATGTGTTTGTATAGACTTCCACTTTGTAAGAGTGTGTCAATCCATGTTTACTGTACTCCCATTATACTATATGGTGTATACTTATTATTGCTGACTTCTTCATTTATAATGTTCACTGAGCTTATTAAATATTGCCATCAACCTCTTTGATAGAAGTTACAATTGATTTTTTTCTTTTTTCATACAATCTCTATGGACTTGATATTCTAGGATTCAAAAATGTTATTGCTAACCTTTGAAATTTACAACAAGCATGTTTTGATTATTTTAAAGTTTTCAAAATGTAATGTATCCATTACAAATTCTCTATCTCATCTACTACAAACAAATGTTCAATTACCTTGTCCTTAAATTATCAAATGAAGCATTACCATATTATATAGATTGTTTTTAAATGAATTGGTATTTATGTTTCTATAATGTGAAAATACAGTCTCTACTTTGGAATGTTACACTATCTAGAGAAAATGTAATGACTTACCATATGTACATTTCCTTGATGGAGGCTCATAATATATAATTTCAATATAGGGTATCAATTTCATGTACAGTGGTTGCCCTAATTATTCCATGAATACTATGTTACAATGCCAACTACTTAGATTATCTTGCCCATTAACACACCATTGTACTCTCTTGGCAACCTTTACGTTGATTCTTATAAGTAGTTCATAGGTGTGGGTTAGTGTTGTAAAGCATATTCTTAACTTGTTTGAATGCAAGTTATTGTTTGTTAGAAATTAATATTATGAATGTTAACTACTCCAGATTTAAGATGGATGAGTGGGAATTAGACGATTAACTCAAATAACTTTATGCTAAGAACGAATAAATGGTATGCATTTTTAGCTACTACACTTGAAGGTGAATTTGAGTTGTATTATTTTTTTGTTGATGCTAATCTATTGTGACATGCATTATGTTAGGATAAAGAAGTCAATCAGAAGTTCTCATTATGTATAAGGGCTATGTTTAGACATTCCCCTCGACCCCTCAGAGATCAAAATAAGAAGCTATATGGAGCATCAATATTTGTAGATGTTATTCCCATTGTTTTGAGATAACCACCCGCTACCCGTGATTAACCAGGGGTGAAATCTCAGTACTAGATCAATTATTTATCAAATAAAGATGCATAAAAGGGGATAACACAGGTAATTTTATTGATGATCTAGGTATTTTAAATAATATTCTTGTTGCATATGTAAAATGCTCAATATTTATGAATTTTGCATTAATATTTTGATTTTTTACATTTTTCTAATACTACAGGAGGAGGGGGTGAAATAAATCGAAGGTGAAGAGGGTGTCCATGAACTACCCAATGACTATTTCTTAGGAGATGTATGGGAACCTTTGGCTACCATTAATGTTTGATTGCTCCTCATGTTAAATAATGTTTCTTTCTTCCCTCTTAAAACAATCAAAATTAGAATACTTTTGACATGCCATATGTTTTTCTATATTTTTTTGTGTGTATTAGATAGAAGGTGTGGAGCAGAGCCATGTGGATGTGGGTGATAGTGTTACATCTCAACTCCCTGTCGAACAAACTTACTAGATTATCCAATTATATCTGTAGTTGATAAATTTAGATTTGGCTATTTTTAACTAAGCTTCGATATAAACTGTCATGGGGTAGTAAGATATTGCTTAGGTTACATGTTTACATTTCTATGAGTTAGTTGTAGTGTATATGTTTACATTACAAACATGTTAAATTTTTATTTTAGTTATATTTTATGATGTCTATATATCATGGTCTAACTACCTACTTGTTGTGAGGTTGATGTAGGAGAACTCACCCCTTAGAGTGTGAAAGAGGGAGAGCAGTATCGAAGAGGGTGACGTAGATGAAGATGTTGGAGGATGACATAAAAATTAGTGAGAACCCTGCACACACCATAGTAGTTATCACATGTTAGAATGCATTAAAAATGGTTTGCACATGGTGTGTTTATTTCTAATTGCATTAGAAATTTATTTTCTAAGAGTTTGATAATATAGTTAAATAGCTTAATGAATGCATATTTGGTACATTTTATCATTAATGCTTGTAGAAATATTATTAGCATAATTAGATTTAAAAATTTATAAAATTAATTTATATAATTGTCATTTAACTTTCTAATGGAAATAAAGGATGATTAACTAATTTAGAAATTACAGATTTTCTCTATTTTATGTTAAAAATAAATAGAAATGGAAAAAGTAAAAAAAAAGGAAAAAGACAATAAAAAGAGTAAATTAGTCTTAAAAAAAGAAAAGAAGAAAAACATTAAATATGAAAAAAGAGGAAAGTAAAACAAAAATTTTTTTTAAAAAAAAGAGAAATCTATTAAAGCAAACTATGCCCTTATTATTAGGGAGCATGGAATATGAAATGGGGGCATCTTAGTTAAGATACAGAGAGCGTGGAAGATAGGAAAAATCATGAAATGGAAAAGAAGAGACAAAAAAGGGAATTATTCAAAATCATGCAAATTCATTTCAAAATCTAAAAGGTAGGAAATGCATTCAATTTCTAAGAATAATCTTAATAAATTATGTAAATTCAATTTTGTGTTTGATATATAGCAATAAATTTTGTAAAAGCCACGAGTCTAAAACTAGATATCTGAGTAAAACTATGTTATAATTTAAAAATAGAGTTCTCTATAATAAATATAGTATACAATAACTGTATAAGCCAATAACATATCGAAAATGTGGAATTCCCTTAGTATGAGAGTCTCATTACTTGTATCGCCATTATACTAAATTTTGAAAATCTGAATCACTATAGAGGAATATATTTAATATTATACATGAATATATTTAATATCCAGGTCACTGTTATACTTATATGCAGGAATATATTTATTGACATGCAATGAATTTGGAAGTATAAATTATAATAAATGAAGACAATGACATTATAATAAATACTTTTTTACTATTTCAAAAGTCATTGGTTTACAAAATAGTCATTTAATAACAATAATAACTAGTTCTAAGTAAAACAAACTTGATTAATTTATACTTTCGATGACCTGCTACAACATTAAGTTTGGTATATGTAGAGGGATTTAATTTATGAGATATGCCATGGACTGGTAAAAAGAATTGAAATGACTGGTATCTACTATGTAGTGAATTATATCTAGTATGCAGTGACTTTCTTAGGTGTCATATGCTATGCAATGAATTGTATATGTTATGTAGAAATTTATTTTGTATCTGGTATCTAGAATGGGTCATATGATAGTATATATACTGTCAGAGATAACTTTCCTAGGTGTCATATGTATATTGGGACATATGTTCATGTAGGCATTGATATGTGATATAAATAATAGTTTTATAAGATAAAGCTAAACTATGTAAGGCAATGTTCATAGTAAAGATAAAGATAAAGAGTAGTTTGTTTTCCTATGGTAAAATATTGTTTAAAACCACCTTTGCAAGCATCTATAAATCCTCATCAAATCCTTATAGCACCTCATTAATATAGCAAATGATAGACACACACAAAGTATATGAAATAACCTAAAGATATATTTTATATATAGAGGATTTTTATGTAGAAAATATATAAAGAAAACCTTCAAGTTACCCTTAGGTTGTCTACTCCTTTTTTTTTAGTTTTTTCTCTCAAAAATGACTGAGAATGGAGGTGTCCCTCATAAATTCATTCCAATTCGGCCAAAAGTTTATCCATCAACTACACCTCTAGGATCTATTGATTCAAGATACTAGAAATCATTCAAAAAAAGATGTGTTGTAGTACTTTACAAGAACTACTTACATCAATTTTTGCCATCAAGCTCCCCATGACTTTATAGTTACATTGTCTACTAGGGTATCTATATATGATGGGAGATCTTGTCAGCTTAAGAATACAATTTCAAAGTTTAAAGATGTGGATTTGGTTTTAATGCCTACATGGAAAGAAAATGCAAATTTTTGGTGAGTCGAGGATTTGTGATTCTAGGTAAGGATTGTTGCTTTGATTAATTTGGAAGGTCATGGTTGCTCCATTATATGTTTGAAAGTATGTTTTATATGACATGGATTCTTGGTGGCATGATATGATATCTAACAAACATTTCCAAAAATTAATTCTCGTGCCTTTCGTGTAAGAAAATCTAAATTTTATGTGAGTTACTAATTTATGATGATTGACGTAATGTGTAAGGATGAAACCATCAAATATAAGATGGAGAAAATTGAAGCGATATAAGATGGATGCCTATTTATCATAAGAGAAGGTATGAATGCTAGATTGGATTTATTTTTGAAGTGAACTTAATCAGTTATATTTTATAAAGACAAAAGGATTCCCACTAAGAGGGATGAAATAATAATGTTTAGAGGGAAACTTGAGAGGTATCTAATGATATATCCTATTAATAGATGATTGTTACAATGGTATATAGTCAAGGGTATCTTATTGCCAAGGGATGGGATTTTCATATTTAAGTATGATTTTGTTTTGAGATTTGTTTCTTAGTAAGACAACAAGCACAACATTTTGAAAGTTGAATGTAGGACACCAATTACATGTGCACTCAGCTCCCTAAAACATAATAAAACTATGAAGGAGAACTATAATGTAGAATCCTTTATCTTTTAGAGATTGTTGACTTACTCCATGAGCAAAAAAAAATTTAAGGATTGATGAAACCATAGAGAGTTCTTAATCATGAGATATAAATGAACTTTGATATTATATTTTCTTATCATTTGAGTACTTACATAGGGTGCATGGTATAATGTATAGTACTCGTATATATGGATTTTACCCTTAGTTAATAGATGGATTTAATGAATCATAGTGTCCAAGGGATCGAAACTATAACCATTTTAAAATAATATTCTAGAAATGAAATGGGATGTATAAATAAATATATAATGGGTTTATGAGTTCTCTGTTTCTCTACAAATGATTAAATGAATTTTAATTATATGTATTCAGTATTGAATAATTGTGTGTAGTACATATCATGATAGTGTTAATATGTACAAATGTTTAGTTATATTTAGTATATAATGGTGCATTATGAAGCATGCTTATAAGTTTTAGTAGTATGTAATTTAAACTTAAGGTATACTCGGGTGGTATAATCCTATACTTACTTGATTTTTATTATGTATGTGGGTGTTATGATTCTTAAAATCATGATTCTGGTTATGTTTATTTATTTAGTTGTGAACTATGATAATATGGGATATCATAGAGTAATACATTATAAATGTATGTTATACCCTGATGGTACATACTGTAATTGTTATATCTAGACTCACACTATGCTTGACAAACTAAGTGTATGCGTGATGGTTTTTACTAAGAATAACATGTTTTATGATAATTGGTAGGACTTTATGTATGCATCCATAAAACCTTCAAGAGTGTAGTGTATCCTAAGATAGAATATTATGTGTTTCATAGAAAATGTGACTTTCTTTGTTATGTCTAGTTGCTTGAATAGAAGCTTATGTTTCCATGTATTTTAGACTATCTTATGTGATTGATTATGGAAAACTAGTACTTATGTCTTAGAATATATGACTATGGTAATATGGGTTATCATATGGCTAGAATGTTTCTAAATGATTTTTGATACTAAAACTTGTAGTTAATTGTGTATTTTACCTGGATAGTATTAACTGTAGACATTGTATCTAGTACAAGATAGAAAATAATGTAAGATCCATTCATATGTTTGATGGAATAAATGTATGCTTTCATTACTCCTATGTTTAACATGTTATATGATGTGTTTGCTAGTAGGATGCAAATTATATGAATCTTGTGGTTGAATTATATTTGACTAGTATGCATTGTTGATATTGAGTAATGGGTGAGATAGACTTCACCGGCTTACTAACATCACTATTTATTATTATTATTGAAAAATTTGATCAAAGTATGTTTATTAAGACATTGTCATTTCATGAGTATGATTTACATGTTTTTGAGATATCTTGCAATAGAACATGTTTTCTATGATACACTGCATGTTTAGTTTTAGAAATCATACAATACATGGGTACTTTATTGTTTTTTTTGATACCTACACCATTACTATCTACTCATCCATGAAGGGTGGGCCATTTCCTGATGGGATTAGTGCAGGGGATCATTGGTCTATGGTTGGTGTGAAAAAGTACTCAGATGATGCTTTGCCTCCCCATAATAGTACTTGCTTGGAGACAACACTTGAGATTTCCATAGGTACTGGAGAGTCTAGGGAACTCATGCTCTAGGGAGCCATGTATCTTATTTATGTACATTGTATTATGTTGTATTTATTTTTGGAAAAATTATCATGAAGAGTTGTAATTAACTATTTATTGAGGATTGACAATAGTGACTGTGTTTTGAACCAATAGTGGATGGATATTTGTAACTAATTTCTATGTTTGTATCATGATGTGTTTTCTTATGTTCATAAGTGATCTAAGATGTGTGACCTCATATATTTATTTTATAGTTGTCTCTCTTAGATTATGTTGTAAGATCATTGATTAGATTCTCATGGTGAAATATGTTTATAGTATATGTGTTAACTAAAAAAAACTGACCCCAATGAGATTGTTACATGTGGTATTAGAGTTATGGCTAAAACTCTAGGACCTAATGAGTCTATTAGCATTTTAGTGTCTTTTTATTCACAAGTGTGAACCTAGTGACACGAAGTAGTGCACTGGTATTTTGGATTTATGGTGCTTCAATGCAAAACCATGTTACACCATGAATGGAGTTTTGAGACTTGATAAATATTCCTGAATGGCTTGGTGACTATTGTAAGTATGAGGCATTCATGAAATATGTATCAGGAACATTGAGTGTATACCCTTAGCAACAATCATACCCTTTTGTGTTGTTAAGGGGTTGGTTTATCAAATGTCCTAATGGGAATGGTTTATATACAAGGTATATAAACCAAATATTTCATAACATAGTTCATAAGATATGAACCAAATATTTTTAACATAGTTTGATCACTTAGATCAAACACCTCGAGAATGATTACATTCATCTTGATAATCATCTCACCTTCACCATTTGTGTTTTATGTTGTGAATATTTTATAAGTACAAAATGATTCTCACTTAAGTATTTGTTTTTTAGTTTTTATGTCTTATATACACTAATCCTAAGAGTGGGAAATCTTATAAGACCATTTTTGTTTAGTTGAGGACCACCTAGTATGGTGGTAATTTTCTTGTAGTAGAGTGTAAATGTCTTGGTTGAGAATTACTTTATGTTAGGAGCTTGTTTTTGGTTTGACACTTTATGATTATGTGGATTAGTAAGAAGTATCATCTCTCATAGTAGACATAGAGGTGAATTATCACCCCATCACTATGCTTGACATCATTATAAGCCTACCAAGAGGATTCATATTTTCATGAAGTTGATTTAGTGCTTCCTTAAATGGGAACTTGTTTATGAAATTTTGTTTTGACCTTATTCCCTTGATTTCATGGGATAAGTGTCTTCTACATCTTCTTGAGAGAGAAGTTTTAGAATTGGATGTAATGATACATTTATGTGGATTAGTATTTTCTTCTGGTTGTGGAAGTAGGTTATGATACCACTCATGCAAGATTGGTAAGTGAGTAGCGATTTGTAAACTAGAGTTGTGGTGATATACTTTTATCATGTAAAGGTAATTAAGAGTTTTGTTGTTGAGATGTTAGTTATATACTTTCCACTTGTGTTTTTTTCCACAATACAAAGTTTAAGGGCTCCAATGGTCTTAGATTTTATAGAAAAAACATAAGCCACATCAACAATAGGTTTTTCCAATTTTAAACAACATCTATTTAGAACCTTTTCATCTATTTTACTATTAAGCTCCCAAAATATAACATAGTTCCTT
>JARHVA010000312.1:1160000-1162500 GCA_037957365.1 Torreya grandis | reverse complement strand
TAGTGATTAGGCCTAGAGATGTTATGCTAGTTAGTGTGTTTCTTTCATTTTGTTTTCATTTTGGAACTAAAACAACACTAACAATCCTCTCTTGAGTCAAATTATTAGTTTACATAATGGCATGATTGATAGGACCTAGCATAATGAATTTGATCAACTAGAACCTACAAGAAACCTAATTATCATTTTTTTGTAGGATCTTGGAGTGTGGAAGCAAAGGAGGCAAAATTTTGAGAAAAATTCCTTCTTTTTGGAAGTCATGATTTTGTCCCTGTGGAGTCACGGGTTTGTCATCAGACTATAATATCACCATAGAGACATTCATTGAATCACCCAACCAAGGCATAGTATTAATGCTCAACCACTAATAGTTAAGTGATAATAACACAACTTTCATAGTCACGAGATTGCTTACCCAAATCATGGGATTGCCTAACTGAGTCATGGGATTGACAACTCAAATTGCAGGATTGTCAACCCAACTTGTGGGATTTCCTAAGTAAGTCATAGTATTATCAGTAAATCATTAGTAGTTAAATGATAATACCATAACTCTCAGAGTGGTGGTATTGACCTAAAATTGGTAAGGTTGTCGATCTAAGTAACATGATTATGATTCCTATTCGACCAACCCAGATAGTGATATTACCAAACTGAATCATGATATTATGAACCCAAATAAAGGTATTATTATCCCTAGTAGTGATATTGTGTATTTTTTAAAACTAACTTGAATAGTGATATTATATGTCTGAGTTAAAATTTTATAGAGTCACATGATTGCACTATGGAATAACGAGATTGCACTATGGAGTAGCGAGATTTCACTATGTGAAAAACCTGAGAGCTCATTTTTAAAAGATTATTTACTTAATCTCATAAGTTCTTCAAATATTATTTACTCAATCTCAGAAGTTCTTCAAAGCAGGCAATCCTATCGATATAATTCTATCTCTAAGAAGAGATGTTTTATTGCTCAACATTGTAAATACAACATATGCCTATCTCTGGGAAGAGATGTCTATTTTCATTTTTAGGCTACATATCTATTTATACATATTTTTAAGGTAGGAGGAGGATGTGTAAGGTCACCAATTTCAATGGAGATGAAATGGTTCTACATCCATGAATTACAATAATACAAAATTTGAGAAAGTACTATTTTTAAAAACTCACTATTTTAAGATTGCACTACTAAAATTGAAATTTAGGGTACTTAATTTTGGTTTTCTAGGTTACAAAACTATAAAAAATATATCTATGCCATCTCATGACATTCCCCTCATTATTATCTTTCCAAGGGTTCAAATGATGAGTCAAATAGAGGTATGGTGGAAAAGTTATGGCTCCCAGAAGTTCTAGCACCAATTGGGGTAAGGCCATCACGCGAACTATCACCTAAAGTGTTTCCTGGATCATTTCCTGAAGTGTTTTCTAAATTAGAGGGTGAATTCATTACCTCTCATGATTTCTTTAGGGAAGTTTTGACCCAAAGTTTCATCTCTTGGTATTGTCTTCAACCCTTCTCCATGGGGGGTGTGGTAGGAGGGATGGGGGGTATATAATTTTGGATTACCCCACTAGGATTGAATGTTTTAGTGGTTAAACCTTATCCTAGTGTTGGGACAAATACCTAGATGTATGAGCACATTGGAAATCATGCTACACTAAGTAAGCGATGGATGTAGTGGTTGTAAAAGGGGTAGATTCTTTTACAATAAGATAAGTGTTATAGACCTAATTAACGTGTTGTTTCTCTTGCATGTTGACATGAAAGTCTTATGTATGGTATCCATCTAGAAATTTTCAAAAAACTATTAGTTTAGTTAACCCCACTTTGTCATACCGTGTTAGTTTAGAATTTAAGATGATTAGTTTGTTAATTTATCTTTAAATTACTTTGTTTTTATATGGAGTCAAAACTTGGTCTTAACTGAAATGACATAAATAAACACATTATCCAAAAATTTCTTTGAGAAATGAAACATTATGTTTCTCGAGTGAAAAACATCTTCTTCCTTGTTCAAAATCATCATCATACACTTTGTGTCATATCTTCCAATTTGACACAATTATGTTAACCATTTGAGACTAAATATTTTGCCATATTTTGTCTGAGTCCCTAATTTATAGTTTAAATTTGAAATTAGACTCTTCCATGTTTTAAAGGTTGATGTGTCAAATTGGGTTTGCCACTTTGCACTTGATTTGTTTTAACTTGAATTCAATTCCCAATTTAAATTGAGGACCATTTTTAGACTCAACATCATTATCATTATTTGGTAGGACTCAAGTCATCTTACGTACCACTCATGCTTTGAGGCTTAGGCTATATTTTATACAATCCATCCTATTTCACCTTTTGTCTTAAGTCCATTTTATAACATACTTTTGCCTTAGAGATTTGTCCAACTTTGTTTGTGGGTATCATTTGAGTTGAGGAGAGTAGTTTTACACTACCAACTTTAGCATGGTTAAGTTGTTCAAATTATTTTCTTAG
>JARHVA010000312.1:1017500-1155000 GCA_037957365.1 Torreya grandis | reverse complement strand
AATACAAAATAAAAGGACAATTTTAAGAAAGAATGGGACCAGTGGTTGAATACATTTATATTTGTTAGTCCTAGAGGGAACTATAGCATTTGATTTCATTTAACTTGGAATTAGTAGATGGATTGTTGGCTAATAAGATGTCCTCATTCTAGATGTAAAAAATATGCATGAAAGTTTTGGGGATCAAGGTGTGAGTTCTTTAACGGGCCAAATAAAAAAATCATTTGTTGCATTATGATTGGAGTAAATATTTTGGACATTATTGGCACTCTATCTTTGTTTGAGGCAAGTATTGAATGCATCTAGTAGGGTGGGAGATTATGAGTTGTCTAGGTGTACAATCAAGTTAAATGCTGAGATTTTATGTTGTCCATATTTGAGGGTGAGTTAAATGCAGGGTGTTAAACTTGGTTGGTGGTAGGTTGGAAAAATATGGTTTATGATCTCACCAAAGTTAGTAGAAGAATTGGAAACCTATTAAAGTACTTGGCATTGAATGTTGGCTTGATGTGATGCAGAATTCAGATAGAAGCGATTAGTAACATTCATTTTAATTTCATAGTTTCTGTGTATTCAAAGGAGTGTCTATTGGAGCTTTTTAGTTCATCGATTTTTTTTATTATTTTTCATTTGCATTGTGAGCAAAGCATTGTCAAAGAAGATAGGGGTTTTTGGAGGAATCAGGTTCGTATCCACAATTTATTTTTCTTTCTATTTGACTTATGTGTAACATCTAAGTACTATTATTAGGTTTTGTATAAATTATATCCGCTTAACTCCCTCAACAATATCTGGTTAAGATGATTGAAGATGGTAGATGACTACTAAATACTCTTTTCATTGAGTATTTAAATGTTCTTGATTAGCTCCTTCTCAATAGTGTTGATAAGTGTAAAAGTAAATTTAAAAAAATGAATTCTTTTTTGATATGTGATAACAATAGTTTTAAATACAGTAAAATATTTCATATCTATTTTTTCCTTCTATTTCCATATTTTCTCTTCAATTCCTATAAAGAAAAACATTTATATTAATAATATAATTATTATATTTCTGAACATTCATTTAAAAAAAATTGATTCTATGAAATCACACAAACATTAAATCAATTCCATGACTCAAATTTCAAATATAACCACCGAAAAGGAAAATAGAGGAGACTGTTTTTTTTTGGGTACAAGATACCTTTGATTTTTTTTATTTTTATTTTTATAAGATTTCTATTGACAACATTGTTATATATAAAAGTGAGTATATGAGATCACATTTTCCAACATTAAATTGGTTTTATAATAAAATAGTTATTATTATTATTTTTTTAAATGTAATATTATAATATAAAAAATATCATTTCAAAGAATAAAAGATATAATAAATAAATGCTATTAAAATTATAAATATTTTATTTATTTATTTTTTATACTAATTTTAATTACATTATCTTAATGTTTCATTTTAAAATTTTCTAATCATTATAAAAAATTAATCATTAAACAGGATTTGGGATTAATATGTGATAGAGTTATTCTTACCAAACCTTAATAAAAAGGTAGAATAATAATTTAATTGTCTAAAAAAAATGATAAATTTTATTTAGAAGAAAATATATATTTTTTAATTTAATAAAATAAAAAAGAAGGTTTTGACAAGACCACTCAATTTTGTACAAAGTCAATCAAACATCACCCAACATCACTCAGACTAAATATAATTAACTTACAACAACGAGACTACAACTACTACTAAAAAACACAATTCAAAATATCAACAAATAATAAAACTACAGACTTGTGCTTAAAATCTGTCAAAGCAGCAAAGAAAACCATCCCATATATATATATATATATATATATATATATATATATATATATATATATAAATTAATTTCGATATAATTTTATTATATTTTTTTTCCAATTTAATCTTATGTCATTAACTTTCTATTGTGTAAAATATTACTTACAATCCAAATACCATTTAATTTTAATATATTCTTTCTACTATCCACTATCTTTTTATTCTAAATTGCTTATCGATTAGTCTGATCATATATTATTTTGATGACTAAGCCTTATATATTATGAAAATATATCTAACTCTAAACATTATCCTAACCTATTAGTTTTGGGCTTGCAACTTTTTTCTAAATTCCCAAACACTTTTGTCCCAACCAAATGGTAATGTTGACATAAGAGTGCCTATTAAAACTATGTGTGCATTGCCCAAAATCCATTCAATTTTCAAAGGTAACATGCCCTTATGGTCTTTCTAAGTGATTTATTGAAATATAATTTAAAAAAATATTTGTATACATTCTTAAAAAAAATTGTATAATTTTTTTTTTTAAAAATGAATAAAAATCATTGTTATACTTTTTATTCCGAACTTTAATATCATCCAACCCTCTTTTTCATGACGTATTTAATCTTTAAAAATATATTAAATATTTTCAATTAAAAAATTCTTAAAAAAAAATTGGTTTGTAAGTATCTTAAGAAATTCGTTGAGGATAAAAAGTCTCCTATCTGTTTTTCTTTTCCTACCTTTTGAAAAGAAAAAAACGTTTATATTATTAATAATTACCATATTTAATCTTTAAAAATATATTAAATATTTTCAATTAAAAAATTCTTAAAAAAAAAATTGGTTTGTAAATACCTTAAAAAATTCGTTGAGGATAAAAAGTCTCCTACCTGTTTTTCTTTTCCTACCTTTTGAAGAGAAAAAAACATTTATATTATTAATAATTACTATATTTATAATCATTTATACAAAAATAAATGGACACCTTGTTTCAAACCTGAAAACAAAGCATTTTGACTTTTTCACAACATTTTTATTCTTATACTTTCTTTTCTTTTTTTTTACAATTTTTTTTCTCTTTATTTTTATTTTTTTATTTTTATATATATTATAATATATAGTATTTATATAGAATTAAGAATTATATAGAATGTATATCTCAATTCATATTTAGAAAATAAATATATAATAAATTAGTCTGTATCAAATACTTAAAGGGATTTGTACTCTAATAAATAGATATAAGTAATCATCATTTTCATATAAACAACCATAATCTTCATTAGTTAAACTATAACAATTTCAATATTCTCATTTATGTCATGACAAAATTTGGTTTCTTTTATTGTTTTGTTTTGGTTGTTTTATGGTTTTATAATAAAATAGTTACTATTTTAATTTAACAAAAAATTAAATATAATAATTATAATATAGAAAATATCATTTCAAAGAATAAAAAAGTATAATAGAATAAATGTCATTATAATCATAAATATTTTATTTTTTTGTTCCTTATACTACTTTTAGTTATATTATTTTAAAATGTCCCATTTCAAAAACTTCTGGTCACTATAAAGATTTAACACTTGGATTTGAAGTTAGTGTGTGATAGAGTGTGTTTTACCAAAATTTAATGGAAAGAAAGAAAAATAATTTAAATGTAAAAAAAATATGGTTTTTTGTTTAGGTTGATGTTGTTTTCTTTTATTTGATAAGATAAAAATAAGGGTTTGAGACCATCAACTCTGTACAAAATCAATCAAATATCAACCAAATTAAATAGAATTACAACCACAACAATAAAACCACATAGAACAAAAAAACACAATTTAAAGTATCAACAAAAAATTAATAAAAAGATAACAAAACTACAATCTTATGAAAAAAAAACCAACATCAAACAAGAATCAACAAAACATTAAAATTTCTTTATAATAATAATAATAAAATTTTCCATAAAATCCGAAAAATTATTAAAAAATATTTCTTTATAATTTAAAAAAAAAATTAATTCCTATATAATTTTAATATACTTTTTACCGTAAAACCAACGTACATATTCATTGTAACCACTGGCCACTCTGAAATTACGATAAGATTTACGATAACATGTACGATAAGTGAACTTTCTTAAAGTACAATCTTAATTTATATAAATTGTATTTTTATAGATAAACGTGTATTTTTAAAAGTCAAAATCAAAATTATATAAGATGTACCATACGTGAACTTTGTTAAAGTACAACTCACATTTTCTAAGGGACGATTAGAATAAGGGATGGTTGAGGTCTTATAGTATATTAAAAGTTCATTTTATTTAAGTCAAAGGTAGGTTTAGTTTATTTAGAAGGGATGGTCGTTTATATATCTATTTGGAGATGGTCGCTTATACATCTATCATTTATATATATATATATATATATATATATATATATATATATAACATTGTCACATCCATCTTATTTAGTTAGATGATAGAGAAGAATTTTTTTATGACATGTCAATTTTAAAGTATATTTTTGATCTAATCGATTGTTAAATTGAAAGGACTAATTAATTTTAAAAAATTACCAATAATAATTTTTAAACTAATAAATTCTTTTCAAATTAACATTCACTTTTTAAAATACGATATGTAAATATATACATAAAAAATATAATAATAAACTTATTTATCATTAATATAAAATAAAAAGACTATTTAAAAAAAGAATAAGACCAATAATTAAATACATTTATCTTTATTATTATAGGGGAAAGGTCCCAGTCGCTGTGCACTTATCTTTGGACAGTGAATTAAGGTGTCATGATATCACATTAGATTTTGAAAATTTTACCTATTTTAATATGTCATCTTAACTGCTTATAACTAATGTTTCAATGTGTAACACATTATATATTTAATGATATAGTTAATTTTATCATGAAAGGTCATAAAATGCATTACATCTCACTGCAACTAACCGAGCCCACAGTGGTTACCATCAATGCCACCACCAAGCATGGTCACCACTACATATGGCTCTCACCATCACCTATGGCTCTCACCATCATCTCCAATACACGTTAAGATGTCAAGATCATGAACCATGACTATGTAGATATCACTAATATTACCACATGGCATGAACCCAACATGGCATGCAAATGATTCAATGGTAAACTCTAATTATCATGCCCTGTTGTCATTAATCATGAACCTCTTATGGCCCTAATGTTATCCAGGTATAGCCTAAAGTTCAAATAAATGTCATTTACCATTTGCTTGTTGCTCAATCTAAGGTAGAGGGAGATAGCTCAAGTGCGGGCAGTTAGAAGAAGGTCTAAAACTTCCAAGTTTTATCCCAGGTTTTAAACTAGTCCATTTTCCTAGGTTTTAGAATTTGATAAAAGATGTGTGTTTTGATAAAAGTTGATAAACCAGTCAAGAATATTTTTGAATGAGTCAATTCTGCCAGGTTTTATCCTTTTAACAAAATCATTCATATTTGTGATCACAGTAGATTTAGGGATGCCTAAAATGTGCATATGTTTTAAGGTTAAGCTCAGTGCATTAATATCTAATATGGTCCATTTTGTGGGTTAAATGTGCATATGACCATGCACTAGGAATTTGACCAACAAAGGTCTAGAAACCCATCGGAGATAGAGCCCCTATTTTGATAAGGGCAAGTGGCCATTGACTATTACCAACCAAGGAATAAGCTAAACAAGGAAAGAAATAGCAGAGTTTTTACAAAATGTGCAAAAATTGAATCCATAACTTATTAATGGAGACAAAATCTAAAACATAGGAAACAAGAATAGATATGCAAAAAAAAAGGAAAATTCTTCACATAATCACATTCACAGTGCGTTTGTAAGCCTCCTTTGCATGAAGGTGTTAGAGAGCAAAAATTATTTAGTTGAAAATGCAAAGAAAAGTAGTGAAGATTCTAATAAATCCTTTAAAAGGACATATGTCTTTAGTTTGCCTATACCTACTATTTCTTCTTCGCAGAGGCCCACTATACATAAGGTTAAGCTCAACCAAGATTTTGTCTTTGTTAATAATTTATTTTTATACATAAGGACAAGCTCTCATATGCAGGGTCATATGCACTAAGAATTTGAAAAAATAGAGCTATAAAACAAGGTGTATAGGAACTTCTATAGTATTTTCCAAGCTTTAATCTCTTGACCTTTGTTTTTAATTCATGTGTTTATACTTATCATTTCATGTGTATTTATGATTGCAAATGCCTAAATGTACTATATTCTTATTTACGAGGTGTGTGGATGAAGCTTCATAATTCTTTTTGATGGGGTCATCATGTATGTGGGCTTTTAAGTAAATTTAAAGGGTTACTCTTGTCATATTTCATGTCTTTGTGTAGACTTCCACTTTGTAAGAGTGTGTCAATCCATGTTTACTATACTCCCATTATACTATATGGTGTATACTTATTTCTGTTGACTTCTTCAATTAGAATATTCACCGAGCTTATTAAATATTACCATCAACATCTTTGATAGAAGTTGCAATTGAATTTTTTATTTTTGCATACAATCTCCATGGAATTAATATTTCATGATTCAAAAATGTTATTGCTAGCCTTTGAAATTTACAAAAATCATGTTTTGATTCTTTTAAAGTTTTCAAAATGTAATGTATCCATTATAAACTCTCTATCTCATCTACTACATAGAAATGTTTGATTAGCTTGTCCTTGAATTACCACATGAGGTGTTGCCATATTATATAGATTGTTTCCAAATGAATTGGTATGTTATGATTCTATAATGTGAAAATACAATCTCTGCTTTGGAATGTTACACTATCTATAGAAAATGCAACACCTTATCATATTTACATTTCCTTGATAAAGGCTCATAATATATACTTTAAATATAGGGTATCAATATTATAAATAGTGGTTACCCTAATTATTCCATGACTGCTATGTTACGTTACCTACTACTTAGATTATCCTATCCACCGACACACCATTGTACTCTCCTGACAACCTTTACAGTGATTTCTTTAAAGGAGATTCTTAACTTGTTTGAATGTAAGTTGTTTGTTGGAAATTAATACTATGAATGTTAACTGCTCTAGATTTAAGATGGATGAGTGGGAATTAGACAATTACTTCAAACAACTTTATGCTGAGACCAAACAAATGGTATTCATTTTTAGCTACTACACTCGAAGGTGAATTTGAGTTGTATTATTTTTTTGTTGATGCTAATCTATTGTGACATGCAATATGTTAGGATAAAGAAGTCAATTAGAAGTCATCATTAAGTAAAAGGGCTAAGTTTAGACATTCCCCTCGACCCCTCAGAGATTGAACTAAGAAGCTATATGGAGCATCAACCATTGCAGATGGCATTCCCTTTGTTTTGAGATAGCCATCCCCTACCCGTGAATAACCAGGGGTGAAATCTCAGTGCGAGATCAGTTATTTATCGAATAAAGATGCAGACAAGGGGAAAGCATAGGTAATTTTATTGATGGTCTATGTATTTTCAGTAATATTCTTTTCGCATATGGAAAATTCTCAATATTTACAAACTTTGCATTCATATTTTGATTTTTTACATGTTTTTTAATACTACAGGAGGAGGGCATGAAACAAACCGAAGGTGAAGAGGGTGTCCATGAACTATCCAATGACTATTTCTCAAGAGATGTATGGGAACCTTTGGCTACCTTTAATGTTTGATTTCTCCTCATGTTAAATAATGTTTCTTTATTCCCTCTTAAAACACTCAAAAGTAGAATACTTTTGACATGCCATATGTTTTTCTATGTTTTTTTAATGTATTAGTTATAAGGGGTGGAGCAGAGTTATGTGAATGTGGGTGATAGTGTTACATCTCGATTCCTTGCCAAGCAAACTTACTAGATTATGCAAGGATTCTGTAGTTGATAAATTTAGATTTGGCTATTTTTAACTAAGCTTGTATATAAAATATTATAGGGGATTAGGATATTTCTTAGGTTACATATTTACATTGCTATGAGCTAGTTGTAGTGTATATGTTTACATTACAAACATGTTAAGTTGTTATTTTATCTATATTTTATGATATCTGTATATCATGATCTAACTCTCTATTTTTTTTGAGGTTGATGTAGGATAACTCAACCCTCAGAGTGTGATAGAGGAAGAGCATTTTTAGAGAGGGTGATGTAGATGAAGATGTCGAAGGATGATAGAAAAATTGGTGAGAACTCTGCATATACTGTAGTATTTAGCACATGTTAGAATGCATTAAAAATGGTTTACACATGGTATGCTTATTTTTACTTGCATTGAAAAGGCAATTTCATAGAGTTTGACAATATAGGTAAATATATTAATGAATGCATAGTTAATATGTTTTATCATTAATACTTGTAGAAATATTATTAGCATCATTAAATTTAAAATTTTGGAAAAGTAGGTTATATAATTGTCATGTAGTTTTCTCTATTTTATGTTAAAAATAAATATAAATGGAAAAGGGAAAAAAAAAAGGAAAAAGACAATAAAAAGAGTAAATTAGTCTTTAAAAAAAATAAACGAAGAAAAACATTAAATATGAAAAAAGAGGAAAGTAGAATAAAAATTAAAAAATAAAAGAGATATTTGTTAAGGCAAACTATGCCCTTCTTATTGGGGAGCATGCAATATGAAATGGGGCATATTAGAGAAGATACAGAGATTGTGGAAGACATGGGAAAGCGTGAAATGAAAAGGAAGAGACAAAAAAAAGGAATTATTTAAAATCACACAAATTCACTTCAGAATCTAAAAGGTAGGCAATGCATTCAATTTCTAATAATAATCTTAATAAATTATGTAAATTCAATTTTGTGTTCTATATATAGCAATAAATTTTGTAACAACCACGAGTCTAAAACTAGATATCTGAGTAAAACTATGTTACTTTAAAAATAGAGTTCACTATAATAGATATAGTATACATTAATTGTAGAAGCCAATACTATATCAAAAATGTGGAATTCGCTTAGTATGAGAGTCTTATTACTTGTATCTCTATTATACTAAATTTAAAAAATGTAGATCATTATAGAGGAATATATTTAATATTATATAGGAATATATTTAATATCCAGGTCACTGTTATACTTATATGTATGAATATATTTATTGACATGCAATGACTTTGGAAGTATAATTTATAATAAATGAAGACAATGACATTATAATAAATATTTTCTTACTATTTTAGAAGTCGTTAGTTTATAAAATAGTCATTTAATAACAATAATAACTAGTAGTAAGTACAAAAAACTTGATTAATTTATACTTACGGTGACTTGCTACAACACTAAGTTTGGTATATGTAGAGGGATTTAATTTATGAGATATACTTAGAGCTTGGACTGGTAAAAAGAATTACCGCGGCTGGTATCTGCTATGCAGTGAATTGTATCTATTATGTAGTGACTTTCCTAGGCATAATATGTTATGCAATGAATTATATATGTTATGCAGTGAATTGTATCTGGTATCTAGAATGGGTCATATGCTAATAGATATACTGTCAGAGTTAAATTTTCTAGGTGTCATATGTGTATTAGGACCTATGTTAATGTAGGTGTTGATGCCTTGATATAAATAATAGTTTTATAAGAAAAAGCTAAACTATGTAAGGCAATGCTCATGGTACAAATAATAGGCATAGGCATAGGCATAATATGTTATGCAATGAATTGTATATGTTATGTAGTGAATTGTATCTAGTATCTAGAATGGATCATATGCTAATAGATATACTGTCAGAGTTAAATTTTCTAGGTGTCATATGTGTATTAGGACCTATGTTAATGTAGGTGTTGATTCCTTGATATAAATAATAGTTTTATAAGAAAAAGCTAAACTATGTAAGGCAATGCTCATGGTATAGATAAAGATAAAGAGTAGTTTGTTTTCCTCAAGTAAAATATTATTTAAAACCACCTTTGCAAGCATATATAAACCCTCATCAAATCCTTGTATAACCTCATTAATATACCAAATGAAATATAAACACAAAGTATATAAAAGACCTAAAGATATCTCTTATATACAGAGAATTTTTATGTAGAAAATATATAAAGAAAACCTTCAAGTTACCCTTGGGTTGTCTACTCTTTTTTACTAGTTTTTTTCTCTTAAAAATGACTGAGAATGGTGGTGGACCTCGTAAATTCATTCCAATTCAACCAAAAATTTATCCATCAACTACACCTCCAGGATCTATTGATTCAAGCAATGGAAATCATTAAAAAAAAGATGCATTGTAGCACTTTGCAGACACTACTTACCTCAGTTTCTAGCCTCAAGCTCCCCATCACTTTGTATTTACATTGTCTACTAGGGTATCTATATATGATGGGAGATCTCATTAGCTTAAGAAGACAATTTCAAAGTTTAAAGATGTGGATTTGGTTTTAATTCCTAGATGGAAAATAATGCAAATTTTTGGTGAGTCGAGGATTTGTGATTTCTAGGTAAGGAGTGTTACTTTGATTGCTTTGGAAGGCCATGGTTACTCCATTATATGTTTGAAATTATCTTTTATATAACATTGATTATGGGTTACATTATTTGATATCTAACAAACATTTCCCAAAATTAATTCTCATCCCTTTCATGTAATAAAATCTGAATTTTATGTGAGTTGCTAATTTTTAATGATTGATTTAACGTGTTAGGATGAAACAATTGACTATAAGATGGAGAAAATTGACGCGATATAAGATGGATGCCTATTTATCATAAGAGAAGGTATGCATGCTAGATTGGATTTATTTTTGAAGTGAACTTAATTAGTTCTATTTTATAGAGACAATAGGATTCTCACTCAGAGGGATGAAATAATAATGTTTAGAGGGAAACTTGAGAGATATCCAATGATATATCCTATTACTAGATGATTGTTACAATGGTATATAATCAAGTGTATATTGTTGCCAATGGATGGGATTTTCATCTTTAATTATGATTTTGTTTTGAGATTTATTCCTTAGCAAGACAACAGGCCAAATTCTTTTAAAGTTGAATGTAGGACACCAATTACATGTGTACTTAGCTCCCTAAAACATAATAAAACTATGAAGGAGAAATATAATGTAGAATCCTTTATCTTTTAGAGATTGTTGACTTACTCCATGAGTAGAAATTTTTTTAAGGATTGATGAAACCATAGAGAATTCTTGATCATTACATATAAATGAACTTTGGTATTATATTTTCTTATCATTTGAGTACTTACATAGGGTGCATGGTATAATGTATAAATACTCGTATATATGGATTTTACCCTTAGTTAATAGATATATTTAATGAATCATAGTGTCTGAGGGACCAAAACTTTAACTATTTAAAAATATTATTCTAGAAACAGAATGAGATGTGTAAATAAATAATATAATGGGTTTATGATTTATTTTTTCTCTACAAATGATTTATTGACTGTTAGTTTTATGTATTCAATATTGAATACTTATATGCGGTACATATTATGATAGTGTTAATATGTATAAATTTTTGGTTATATTTAGTATACAATGGTTCATCATGACACATACTTATATGTTTTAGTAGTATGCAATTTAAACTTAAGGTATACTCAGGTGGTATAATACTGTACTTGCTTGATTATTATTATATATATAGGTCATATGATTCTTAAAATTGTGAGTTTGGCTATGTGTATTTATTTAATTATGAACTATGATAGTATGAGATATTATAGAGCAATACAATATAAATATATGTTATACCTGGATGGTACATACTGTAATTGTTATATCTAGACTCGCACTATGTTTGACAAAGTAAGTGTATGCATGATGGTTGTTAAAAATAACATGTTTTTTGATAATTGGTAAGACTTTGTGTATGCGTGCATACAACCTTTAAGAGTGTAGTATATGCTTAGATAGAATATTATGTGTTTCATAAAAACTATGACTTTCTTTATTATATCTAGTTTCTTGAATAGAAGCTTATGTTTCTATGTATTTTAGACTATCTTATGTGACTGATTATGGAAAACTAGTAGTTATGTCTTAGAATACTAGACTATGGTAATATGGGTTATCATAGGGTGTAAAATGTTTGAATATGATTTACAATATTAAAACATGTGGTTTTTTAATGTATTTTACTCAGATAGTATTAATTGTAGACATTATTTCTAGTACGAGATAAAAAAATAATGTAATATTCATTCATATGTTTGACATAATAAATGTATGCTTTCATTACTCCTATGTTTACCATGTTATATGATGTGTTTCCTAGTAGAATGAAAATTATATGAATCTTGTGGTTGAATTATAATTGACTAATATGCATTGCTAATATTGAGTAATGATTGATATGGACTTCACTGGCTTACTAACATCATAGTGTGAGATGAAGGCAATCCGATTAAATAGTGTGTATGAATTTTGATTGATCTATAGATCACTATTATTTATTATTTTTGAAAAATTTGATCAAAGTAAGCTTAATGGGACATTGTCATTTCATGAGTATGATTTACATGTTTGTGTGATTCCTACAATAGCATAGGTTTTTTATGACACACTGCATGTTTAGTTTTGGAAATGATATAGAACATGGATACTTGATTGTCTCTTTATATTTATGCACTATTACTATTTACTCATCCATGAAGGGAGGGCCACTTCCTAATGGGATTAGTGCAGGGGATCATTGGTTTGTGGTTGGTGTGAAAAAATGTTTAGATGATGCTTTGCCTCCCCATAATAGTACTTAGTTAGAGACAACACTTGAAATTGCCACAAGTACTGGAGAGTATCAGAAACTCATGCTCTAGGGAGCCATGTATCTTATTTATGTACATTGTATTATGTTGTATTTATTTTTGGAAACATTATCAAGAAGAGTTGTAATTAACTATTTACTGAGGATTGATAACAGTGACTGTGTTTTGAACAAGTAGTGGATGGATATTTGTAATTACTTTCTATGTTTGTATCATTATGTGTTTTCTTATGATGATAAGTGATCTAATATGTACGACATGGTATATTTCTTTTACAGTTGTCTCTCGTAGATTATGTTGTATGATCATTGCTTAAATTCTCATGGTGAAATTTATTTATAGTATATGTATTAACTAAATTTTTTTTGACCCCAACGAGATTGTTAAATGTGGTATTAGAGCTATGGCTCAAAATCTAGGACCTAATGAGTCCATTAGCATTTTAGTGTCTTTCTATTCACAAGTGTGAACCTAGTGATATGAAGTAGTACACTGGTATTTTAGATTTGTGGCACCTCAGTGAAAAACCATGTTACACTGGGAATGGAGTTTTTAGACTTGATAAATCCTCCTGTATGGCTTGGTGACTATTGTAAGTATGAGACATTCATGAAATGTGTATGGGGAAAATTGAGTGTATACCATTAGGAGCACTCATACCCTTTTGAGTTGTTAAGGGGCTGGTTTATCAAATGTCCTAATGGGGATGCTTGTATACAAGGTTTGGAAAGGTGAGTACATAGCATACTTCATACGATATGAATGAGAGATTTTTAACATAGTTTGATCACTTAGATCGAACACTTGAGTATGATTACATCCATCTTAGTAATCAACTCACCTTCACCATTTGTGTTTTATGTTGTTAATATTTTATAAGCATTGGATGATTCTCACTTAGGTATATGTGTTTTAGTTTTTATGTCTTATATATACTAATCCTAAGAGTGAGAAATCTTATAAGACCATTTTTGTTTAGTTGAGTACCACCTTTTGCGGTGATAATTTTCATGTAGTAGAGTGTAAATGTCTTGGTTGAGAATTCCTTTGTGTTAGGAGTTTTTTTTTAGTTTGGAACCTTATGATCATGTGGATTAGTAAGAATTTTCATCTCTGAGAGTGGGAATAGAGGTGAGTTATCACCTCCTCACTATGTTTGACATCATTATAAGCCTACCAAGAGGATTCATATTTTCATGAAGTTGATTTAGTTCTTCCTTAAATGGGAACTTGTTTCTAAAATTCAGTTTTGACTTTATTCCCTTGAGTTAATGGGATAAGTGTCTTATACATCTTGTTGAGAGTGAAGATGTAGAATTGCATGAAATGATACATTTATATTGATTAGTATTTTCTTCTGGTTGTGAATGTAGGTTATGATACTACTCATGCAATATTTGTAAGTGAGTAGTGATTTGTCAATTGGAGTTACAATGTTAAATTTTTATCATGTGAAGGTAATTAAGAGTTTTTTTGTTAAGATGTTAGTTCCCTACTTTCCACTTGTGAATTTTTACTCAATACGAAGTTCAAGGTGTCTAATGGTCTTAGTTTTTCTAGAAAAAACATAATCCACATCCAAAAAAAAAATTCATTGTTAAACAACATTTGTTAGAACATTTTCATCTATTTTACTACTAAGCTCCCAAAATATAACGTATTAGCCTAGCTCAATTGACATATCTGTATAGTTTGTGAAGTCAACTAGCTCAATATTTTCTTTGGTCAAGAGTTTGGTAGCCTTCTCAACAACTATTTGTAAATTTTTCTCAGTTGTCTTATCAATGATGATTGTAAGAACAAGGTTCTTCTGACATATATATGACAACTATGAAATAGAATTGCAAAATTTAGTTACTCTTACAACATCACCAAGCCTATACATGTAAATCCCTGTATGCAAACAAAGGCAATAAAGGTTATAGATTCTCCATATCATTAAATATTTCAAACACTATAATCTAGACTTCCATGTATTTTGGTTAAATAAAACCAAAATTTTTAAAGACAAATATAAAAATTCCATACTATACATATACATATACTATACACACTCATATACATATACATATAAAGTTTTAACTACTTTAAGTTTTCCATCTATATTAATTTCTAGGTATTTTTTGTATGCCACTATATGTCGCAATTATAAATATCTATAATTTTTTATGTATCTTTTATTTTATTAATCTAAATGCAAAATCAATTATATGGTTTCAAACTATAATTAATTATATGCATATTACGGAAAAAACTTTTTTACGTAGTTAGGGGAGTGCATATCCATTTTTTTTTATCATTTTCAGGGTGTATTTACTTTTAAAAATAATTAAAAAATTAATATTCATTGAAAAATTTAAAAAAATAGGTTACAAATTAGATGATTTTATCTAAATTTTTTACCAAAGAGTTTCAAAAAATAATAAACGATGCTAAAAATGAGAGGGTGTACGAGCAGCTCTTACTTTGTATTTTCTGAAAATCCGAAGTTCCTCTTAAATTTCAGATATTTTACTTACTTATATTTGACCATTTCAAAAAAATGGTACTTTAGAAACTAGATTCGAAATGTTACAATTCATATTTTTATATCATCTTTAAATTTTTAACGTAGTCGTCTCAAATAATCTATACAATTTGAAGATTTTTATTTTGGAAAAAAAAAAAAAAATCATTTAAAACTCTTTTTTGACTAACCAATTCCATGCACTTACCCTTATTCCTTCTATCTTAATTTATAACATTTTTTAATTGGATTTATATTTGTTGCTTTCTAATATAGTTTTGCTTCACATCTTGGTTTACTCTATTTTGTTTTTAGATTTTAATCTTTTTGGCTGAATTTTTTGAAACTCGATCAACCAATTATTGTAATTTTTTTGTTGGTAACATTTTTTTAAATATTTTTAGGATTATTAAATTTTTATTCTATGGATAATGTCATTTAAACTTGGGTGAGGCCCTTCATTTCCTCAATATATGCATAATGAAAGAAAAAAATTATTCAACATAAATTTTGAAAAGATATATAATTCATTATTGTAATTTGCTATATATATATATTCGAAATATGTGTTGAGATACTGACATTTTATGTAGTTCAGTGACTTTATGTGAATACTTTCTATTGAGACATGTATAAAAAAAATCTAATTATTATCCTAATTTATCCTTATAATAGTTGATGTCTTATAATTTGTAATTAATTTCAAGAAAAGTAAATAAAAATCAAGATGATTTTTCTTTAAATTTGTATTATAAAAACACTAATATGAAAAATTTTAATTTTTTTTATAAATTTATATTGCTCCATATAATTTTATTATAATTAATATTTTTTTAAACTATTTTCTACAAAATTTTAGACATCACATCCCTAACATAAATATAGCACCAGAAATATAAATGATTTGATTTGATTTTTTTTAAATCGATCTGAAGAATTTAACAATACTCACTCATAATGTAAAGAGATATTGATCCCCATGCCTTAATCGCCAATCCAAACAGTTACAAGAGTTTTTCTAAATGGTATTTTGAGAATCTATTTATTAAGTAAATATTTTCTATTTTTTATTGGCAGGTACACCCAATTCACATATTTTGAATGTAAGTAGAGTATTTGTAGTATTTGACATGGGCATTGCTTCCATGAGAGCGCCTTTCTACATTTCATAAGTTTAATTAGCCAAAATTAGAGGATATTTAATTAAAATAAATGATTTTTTCATCATAAACAATTACTTTATATTATGTTTCATAAATCTTTTTTTTACAAGATTTTTAATTATGTAGCATTAGATGGTTGGAGTTACAAGATTTTGTGCTTTTTATAATTTTTGTTCATGTTATTTATACTCAAATCTATTCATCGATTGTATATATATATATATATATATATATATATATATATATATATATATATATAGAGTAGGATGAAGCTATTCCAATTGTAAATAAGATATATCAACAAAAATTTGTTGAGAGTGAAATTCAAACAACAAAAGAATTAGTAGAGCCCAAATAAAGGTAAGAGGTTTTTGAGATGAATCAATACTTTTTTATCAGAGTAATAATAGATATTATCATACTTTATGTTCTTTATTAATTTAGTATTGTATTTTAAATTTATTTTCGAAATTAATATGAAATTTTATTTCATTTTGTCATGTAGTTTTTATAATCTATATATTTTTAATATATTAAATTAAAAAATATATATTGTAATTTATATTAAGCTTCACTCTTTAAAATTTAGTGATCAACATTTAATTGATGCCTTTACAAGATTTGTTTGTATATTTATAAATATTATTTTTATTTAATGTAAATAAATTAATTAATTAATTTTTAATAATTGATTTTATTATAAAATACAATGAAATGAAAGATATCAATTGGTAAATTTAATTTATTTACACGATTTTAATATTGTCTACATAACTTTAATGATATTATCATATAAATGGAAAATAACCTTTTTTATCTTGATATTGATTGAGAGTAGTCCAATAACAATGGAGAATCCTAACCTATAACTTATTTCAGCATCTAAATCCTCTTCTCCTACTTCACTTGCCTTTATAAACTTAATATATTATTTTCCTACTTCACTTGGCTTTATAAAGTTAACATATTATTTATTTGACATGAATTTCCATTGTCTATGAAAAATGAAACAGAGTCCTAATGACATCATCAAATACATGAAAGATAATTTTTCATATCTTAAAATTGAATGAGAGTAGTCCAATAACAATAGATAACCCTAACCCATAACTTAACCCCATTATCACTTCCCACCATTCGATTTCAGTATCTGAATCCTCTTCTTCTGCTTCACTTGCCTCTCCACAACCGTGATTTTGAAAAGAAAGGTTTCCAATATTGTTTATGAGGGGAATGTCATATAGATGGGCATTGCCTATGAAAGATGATTCGTCAAAAGTTAGAAAGTATCCTCCATGAGGTACTTTTCCCTCAAGCATGTTGTAGGAGACATTGAAGAATTGCAAAATAACTGAGAGATTGAAGTTCCAATGGAATTTTTCCATTCAATTTATTTTGTGAAAGATCCATAGACTCTATTCAATTTATTTTGTGAAAGATCCATAGACTCTAGTTGACCCATGCCTCCCAGTGTGTTTGGAATTTGGCCGCTAAAATTATTTGTAGAAAGATTGAGGCCTTTCAAATCTTGAAGAAACCCCATATTTGGGGGAATCTTCCCTATAAAATTGTTACTTGATAGATCCATAAATTTGAAAATTGTAAAAACTGTCTCATATTCCACAAAGCAGTCTTTTGTGGAAACGGTTATGTGATTCTTACACTCAATGTCCTTTGTAAAATAACCAATCTGCAGTGCACCACTCTGTGATGCATTGACCATTGCCCTTGTCACACTAGATGGAATAGACCCTGATAGTTTGTTGTGAGAAAGGTCTAAGATTTGAAGATGTGGGAGGGCAATTCTTTGGGGAGGAATATTACCTTGGAATCTATTGGAGTTCAACATCAAAATCTCCAGTTTTGACAGATTTCCAATCCACTGGGGAATGGTACCTTTCAAATCATTATTTCCTAAATCCAAAATTTGGAGAGAAATGCAATTTGCTATGGATGGTGAAATAGCCCCTTGAAGATGATTACCATTCAGACTCAATGTCTGAAGATTTTTGTGATTTCCAAATGCTGTCATATCACCTTGCAGATTATTTTTAGCCAAATTAAAAATTACTAGACCCAAACAGTCCCCTGTAAACTTTGCTAGAAAAGTACCGCTAAGCATATTACTTGACAGGTCAAGAACTCGCATACCTGTGGTGCACATGGAATTTGGCATGCTCCCGCAGAGATTATTCCCTCGCAAAGATAAAAGCTCAGCTCCATGAAGATAAGTCCCAATATCTGAAGGAATTGAATCTATAAACTTATTATCTGCCAGGTCCAGCTGCAAAACACCAACAGGTGGCAGAGGAAGAACACTTTCTAAGCTGTTATTGTGCAGATCCAGGAACACCATATCTTTGGGTGCCAGTTTAGATGGCAATGAACACATAAATTAGTTACATGAGAGGATGAGACTATAAAGCACAGGAAGATCCCATATCCATGTTGGCATATTTCCTGCTATACTATTCCCAGATAAATCCAGGTCATATATGTAATATTGATTAACAAGAAATGAGGGAAATTCAGGTAAATTACAAAAAGCGAGTCCTAGCAACCAGAGCTTCTCAAACTTGGGAATCCAGGTTGAACCAATGCTCACAGTTAAATAATTGTGAGAAAGCACCATTTGTTCAAGTCCAGTGAGATTATCAAACAAGAAAAGGGAAATGGGGCCGCTTAATCTATTCGAGTAGAGCAAAAGGGCTTTTAAGCTAACAAGATTTGAAATTGTGGAGAGAATCATTCCGCTCAATTGGTTGTCACCAAGGTGAAGATGAACAAGGGTGGAAAGATGACGTAAACAAGGGGGTATTCCTCCTGTTAAGTTGTTGGAAGACAGGTCCAAATGAACAAGCTTAGACAAGTTGTGTAGGGGTGAAGGAAGCGGTCCGGATAGCCCACAATCAGATAGGCGGAGATACGTAAGATTGGAGAGAGTGGCGACAACGTCCCCCGACTCCTCTGCTGTTGAAGTGCTGTCCACTCCATCCAGAGATAGGTATTCCAATCTTGTCAGATTTTTTAGCCAACTTGCCAACCTGGGACTCTGCAACCTTGCTGGATTGCCCCTGGAGCTCAACTCCGAAAAGCGGAGATTCCACAAGTTTCCCAAACTCGCAAGAATTTGACCATGGAAACCATTGGAAATCCGTTGAGACGAATTGTAACCGAGATTCAGATGTTCTAAATCTGACCTCTCATATTGAAATCTGCCAAATCCAGTAGTGTAACATGGCCACCCAAATGGGGGCTGCAACCAACACCTTCGCACTCGTAGCAATTGAACCCCTCCCATGATTGTAAATTGGTGGAGTTGGATTTATCTTCAAGAGATGGCTTGATCTGCAAGAGGTAATTTCTCTCATGCAGTGGGCATTGAATTCCAAAACTATTAGTAGCATAGAAGAAGAAAAAGAACAACAAACTCATAATTACAATGGATGTCATGATTTATAAGCGTCGGGGATAAATCATTTTTCCATCTAGAGGAAAGGTCCTAGTAGCTGCACATCTTAACTTTGGACAGCGAATTAAGGTGTTATAACATCACATTAGACTTTAAAAATTTTACCCATTTTAATACGTCATCTTAACTACTTAAAACTAAGCTTTCAAGGTCTAACACATTATACATTTTACGAAGTTAACGATTTTGTCACGAAAAGTCATAAAACACACTTTTTAAACCTATGACCAAAACATAACTTTTAGAATACCATTTCGTAATCCACAAAGCACCAATAACCAAACATAACAAAACCATTCATGAAATAATAAGACATACATTTATATTTTAAAAATCCCTATTAACAAACCCTTCTCACCCAGCCCAAATGATTGTAATCTTAATTACTTTACCCCTTCACCCAAATATAACACGAAAACCCTAAAATCAAGTCATTTTGACTTCATAGAATGTTGAGCTTGTTCCTAACAGCGGCCACCATGCCCTCTCCGAGCACTATAAATCTCCACGGAATCTCCCATGGCAGCGAAAGAGAGATGCTCATCAGGGGCATATAGTGGAAGTATTTGGCAAATGGGGAAGTGCCGAAGAGAAGGATGACTGTAGAGTTCGGAGAGAGAACACAGTGGGTGATGCAGTCAAAGAGAGGATGCAGACTGAGTTGAGAAATTAAGGAGAGCACCCCCTATAGTTGAGGCCCATGGAACCATGATGAAAGAACCCAGAATATACTGGATCAAGGATAAGTATACAAAAATAATGAAAAGATGGTAAAGAAAGGAGTAGCCACCTTCATTCTGTAAAGTCAACTTCATCTTTTTTTTTAGTAGCTTTGAATTTTTGAGCTTCATGAGATGCCTTTGTTGGATTGTATTTTCATATGATTTTAATTTTAAGTAATTTTATTTCATGGGAATGTTGTAGTATATGAGTTGGAGTGGTAGACACCTCCAGAAGACATATCCTTCATGCCTTGCAATTTTAAGATTATGGTAGGGCATGGTCATGGGATTTTCACTAGTCTAATAATAGTCATACAAGGATATAAAAATCAACCTTTTCTGCATTTGAATGAATTTTCATGTGGTTGTCCTCTCAACCTCTATTTTCAAGGTTCCTTATTAGTTGCCACATTCTTTTTGTTGGTTGTCTTGTTTGGAATATCCACTCTCCAATATTAGCATGTAATCTATCTAGTCTAGCATATCTGTACTTGGTTTTATTATTTTTATATCTCAAAGTAAGATCTCTCTTCTTAGAAGACTTGAAAATATTTATTTATATTTTTTTGTGACAAGATGATAAAATACATGATGTTTTGGGTCACTTTCAGAAGGAATTTGAGGGAGGCATTTCGGCTGAAAATCTTGGCGAGTGCAAAAATTTGGCAATGAGAAATATGATAAGTAGATTGCAATTTATTTCCCTATTTGGTCCCTCATGACATCATTGTTGTATTTAGTATCGACGATAAAAAAAATTATAATGTTGCACATTATTTTGAAAAGGTGAAAGATTACTTTTTGATAATTCTGTAAAGGAACACATAGAAAATTATACTTATTTTAATAATCTTCTCAAAACCATTTATTTTCTATAGATGTCTTGCAAAAAGATGAGTAGAAAGATCCTTACCATCTTGTTTTGCTTTACAAATGTGATCCTATGTACCTTGTAGGTTTTTACATTGGGTTTTTATACCCAGTTTCAGTGCCCCTCTTTTCTATGTTGTTTTTAATCAATACATGCTAACCTGAAAATGTGTATGGAAGCCTTTTGAGTATGGCTACAAGAGAGATGCATCCATACGGTTTTCAAGTTTTATATATTTTTTTAATTCAATACATACTAACCTAAAAATGCGTATGGAAGCCTTTGAGTATGGCTACAAAAAACATGCACCCATACAGTTTGTAGATTTGCTATGGCATTCAGATCAAAAGTTGTTATTTTTGTGAAATGGCATCACTGTTTTCTTTCATTATACTATTTTTGATACATTTAATTCAAATGAATTTGGTTAATGCTTCATTCTACTATTATATATGCATTAAAAAATATATATTTTTAGTTTTCAAATTACAAACTGTATTTATATTGCATGTTGCTTATATTTGATTTAGGTCCATTGATTTTGATTTTGAAGATAGATTTTGGATAACTGGGTTCATTTCTAAAATAATATTTGCAGTCCTAAGTTATAATATATCCTATTTCTAGTCCTATTCATTTGGATGTAATGAGATATGTTTGAATAGTCATAAGTTTTTTAAATCTCGTTGATTGTAGATTCTTTACCGTGATCATGGCATTATTTCATTAAATTATATCTTATGTTTTTAAACACAATTCATTATTGGAACTTAATTTTTCTTCTTCAGCTCATTATGTTCTTCTTTAAATCAATTGACACTTGTAATTAATGTTTGAAAACTAACTAGTATTTTTATGCTCGAATAATATTTTTTTATCCTTGAATATTACATTTATTGATGTCATCGGATGGTTTGTAGGAAATGAAGGGAAGCAAGGAGGAACTAATTTATCACGGTTCTATGGGGAGGTTTTCTCTAACCTCACTAAGGCAATGAGATATGTTTATAATTTTTTTCTTGTAACTTGAGTTATACATGTATATTAAATTCAATTTGTTAATATATAAAAATAAGGCATGCATCCATAGACATGAATAAATTACATGCCCTCAATGTGTATGTGTATGTTAAATATGTGCATTTATATGTGTGTATATGTCTTAATGTGTATTTTATATACATGTGTATATATGTATATATATGTGCATATATTTACACACACACACACACACACACACACACACACACACACACAGAGAGAGAGAGAGAGAGAGAGAGAGAGAGAGAGAGAGAGATGACATGAAAATACTAGCCTTGAATGTATGTTTAAATATACATAAACATACATATGTAAAAAACATACATATATGTGTTTATATATGTATGTGTTTCTATGTGTGTATCTGTATATGTATGTATATGTCTATATGTATATATGTATGCATGTTTAAATATACATGCACATACATATATAACAAACATAAATACATTTGTGTATATAAGTATGTGTATGTGTATATATGTTTACATATAAATACACATACACATATAGACATATGCATGAATATAGATGCACATACATCATTATAACTAGCAACTTAGAGACTAATAAAAAATACTTTTTTACTTAAAATGCAAAAAATAGGTGATATTAAATTATGTTTGGACAAGTTTCTATTCATTTAACATAAAAGTTACAAAATATATTGGGCAACAGTATGACATCCTAAAAAATTATTAGTACCTCCTATTACTATGATTGTATCGAACCATTGCTTCCAAAAAACATTGCTATGACATTACTAAAACAATGATGGAAATGTGAATTCTTCTTCAATATTGTGTGGTTTTCCACTACCTTATTTTAAAGCAAGCATTGTTGTGTCCTCCTTTGCAGGTGTGCATGGCACATTGATTATGCATGTTGAAGGAAACAACATATGGATTGCATGAGCAAACTACATTTGACTTGAAGGAGAATACATGTTTTTTAAATCCTATGAATGCATGCCTACTGATATGGTAAAATTCATTACCATTGAAGAAGCAAACTACATTTGGTTTGTAGGAGAAGAAGGGCTACAGGGTTGAAAATTAGTGACATTTGCATATTGTGGATTGAAAATGTTGTAGAAATCCAACATGATTGGGTGTTATGAAGGAAGAGGATTTTCTCCACTGCTTAGATGCCTTTTCCTTTGCACTTCATTTTCAATCCTATCTTTCTCCCATTGAATTTTGTCTTATTCTTTTTTTTTCTCTTTTTCTTGTTGTTTCATCTTCTCCAAGTCCTTTCTTTGTCTTTTCAACTCTCTTTCTAGTTTTCTAGATTCCCTCTTTTCTTCTCCAATAACTTTATTTGCCTTCCTCTCCTTTATTTGTTCTTTTTTTCTTGATTTTATCTCCTCAAAATTATTTTTTTGTGCTTCTTGTTGTTCAAGCAAGTAAAAGTACTCATCTGATGTAATAATTTGTGATTGTTTACTCAACCTGATAGTCCCATTGCTTGTGAGAACTTCTCTCTAACCAACTCTATCAATTGGTAGCTTTAAGAAATTACCTAATGACCCACTCACTCATTTTCCTAATTATTCATTGTTGGTCTATTCTTGCGGGTCTTCTATATAATTTTCCAATGGTTCCAAATATGTAGCTTTGAGATGACATTCCTCTAATTCTACATAGTCATAAACTATTCCACATGGAATGGTAAGAGGAGGAGATGGCATAGAAAATGATACATCATCATTCGAGACATCGAGGGAAATCCACATATATTTTGTGGTCCATATTGCTCTTTTTTATACATACTCTTTAGGTTGTCATAAAATGTTGTAACTATGCTTGGCCTAAGCATGATTAGTCTATCATGATCTATCCCTTATGAAGTCCTTAAAGATATATGTGGATGCCTATTTTTGAACCCTTCCCACCAAGATCTACCAAGAAAACCATCCTTGAAAGGAGTAGGCCTTATTTCACATATGTGTGCTACTTGAGCATTTAGTGCTCTAATTTCTAGCTCTTGACCCATATCTACCAAGTCTTTTCACCATTGCATAATTTCCATCTCTTCTTCATTTATTAGAATGGTTCTTGGTCCCTTGCGCTTGGTTGTTATGAGACCCCATAACTAGGATATCAATGTACTTGGAGTGATATCCCACTTGGCTGCAACAGTCCTTGCGGATAGTCCATTTTCTTTGACGTCCCTTATTTCTTATTTCATGTCATTGTCTGTCCACTCTTTTATGAGAGAAACTTTCTTTGATATACCATCATTATATCCATTAATTTTAACATTCAACTCAATATCTTTTGATGGATTTCGTGGAGGATCTTCAAGTGTATTTGACACAATTTCTTCTATTTCTTTCATAGCATCATTATCCTCCTCAGAGTCAGGTACATCAACCTATTTCACACCCCTTTTTGGGGGTTCATACGTGAATTATGCACTGGTCTCTTCCATTTCTTCTTTTGTACCATGATGATCTACAATAAGAAACATTAAACAATAAACATTCAGTAAAAAACTAAAAGTTGACAGTCTTCACTTATGGCTAGGTAAGTGTGTAAACCTTCTAGGCTCTCTATCTGTAATGAGAAAAATTGAGAAATAAACACTTAGTAATAAAATTTTTGCTATACATCTGTTAGTGAGAAATCCAGCTTGACATATGGCCAGCAAGAGTGTAAACCTATTGGGTTCTTGTTTTGAGAGAACCTAGTCAGTTTACACACTTACCTAGCCATACTAAGTTTTGGACAAAACATAGATCAACCTAAAATAAGCCTCAAATGATTAGCTTTTAGATTTTTTGTGACATATTTGGGCAAAGTTATAAAGTAATTAGGGTTACTTTAATTTGGATAGGGTGAGGAGGGTATGTTAAAGGGGTTTTTTCAAATATGAATATATGTAACAATAATTTATGAGTGGTTTTTTCATGCTTGGCTATTAGTTCTTTTAGGGTTAGGAAATGGTGTTTGAAGGGTTAAGTTTTACTTGTTATAAAGTGAAGATTGATCCTATCAACTATATTATCAATATTATCAGATCCTAGAAAACCATGATGTCATTATTATTATTACTTCAATACTCATTGTGCCTACAGGCCTTCTGCTCGTCTCAAAGCCCTGCCACAATCAAACAAGACATTAGCATTGAATTATATTTGGGCTTATGTATGCCTACATATATAACATCATTATAGGCAATTCTATATAGAACAAGAAATATGGGATATAAATAATTTGGCCTCGTTGAACCACAGAAAAACTACATAATGTGTCCTAGATTCTATAGATTATTATATAAGTTGTATCCAATCTTGTTGTCAAGTAGAAAAGATATCTCTCAAAAATCTATGCCATGAGACCAATATGACAAAAAACTATAGGGAGACATTGAATTATATTTCACAGGCCAAATAACTGACAATAAATCATAATATGGTTTCACGATAGTCTATTTATTATTGAGCCAAGAGTTGAATTAATTATGGACCTCTGGTGTATAAGAATTATGGTTAGTTATTGAGTGCCTGTGTTGAAAGTCAAGTTGAAATTAGTAGTTATGTACTAGTCAACTCAATTTCCCTTCAAAAGAAGTGTATGTTACAACCTCTAGAATGTAACATTTATGGTCAACTATTAAGTGTCATTATTAAAATTTGTGTTGATGTCAGTGGTTATATGCCTGACAACTAAATTGACCATCATGTTCAGAGTATGTTAGCATGTCATCGGTCAAGTTGAGCTGAGGAGAATTTGGGTCCAGCGTAATCCTGCACTAATGAACTATGTCTTTCTATGGAATAATATAGCATGTATTGATCATCTCATGTGACAATTTAATTTATTGTGTTTTTTCATTATATCATTTTGCATTTGTACATGATAATTTGATTCACAATAATGTTACATGGAAATTCCAGCTAGCATTCACACCAGGTATGAAAAAACATTAGGCACATATTTAGTGAATGTACATCTTGCCAACAAGATTTTGTGGCAGCTGTGGGGGTCAGTGGGATGTTTATTTGTTAAATAATAGTCCTTAAAATGTTTTTGTGCCAAAACACAATTTTATTTGAGTAAAGAGTTACAAAGAGAAATGATACAAACTAAAGTCTAAAATTGTTTGAGAAAAAAATGTTTTTGTTGAAGGTAAAGCATCCACTAAAGTAGTTTGTTGAACTTCATAGAGACTCATCGTAATTAGGTATTTTGTTGAATATAGAGATAACAATCATAGTAGAGATATTTATTATGTACAATTTTGAAAAATAAAAACTAAATTGTCCCTTCCATTTAAAAAAAATAATGTTCATAATTTTTTTGACTCTTCAAAAATGGAGTAATTAGGAAAGATGTCTCTTTAAAAATAATGTTAACTATTAGCAGTATTTTGTATTTGGGAGGGCCAATTGCTATGAAACTTCAATTTCATTTAATAAATATTGTGTATACTAAAATTTGAGGTGAAAATTCAAAAATAAATAGAGTCAAACCTATATCAGACAAAAGCATATTATTATAGACTATTATTTCTAACTTGGGATTGATGCAGATTGCACTTCTCTACCAAGTTGTTTTATTGTAAGACTATGAATGCTCTTCTACTTTGTTTTGTGCCTGTATGTATATACTTTTTAACTAATAATCTGTTCTTGTTCCTATGATGAAATAATTTGTTTGTATGAATTATAATGAAATCGTTGGAGAGTCTCATATGCATTGTAGGTATTTATGAAGTTTATAACAAATTGAAGGGAATGCGTAAATTTTGGAGGTAATATTTTAAAAAAATTGATTGTTTTGCTTGGAATTGGAGGGAATATACAAATTTTGGAGGTAATATTTAAATTTGTGTCTGAATTATATGTTTTTTAAAAAAATAGTGAGCCTTGCACCATTAATTTTTTGTAGGTACTGGGTTTAATGTAAAAGTTGTGTATAACTATTGAAGTAGGTGACATTGGAGGAGTTGAATGATGTGATGAAATGAATGATTTTAATATAATTTAAAAGATACACACTTTGTTCCAATAGTTGAACACACACACACACACACACACACACACACACACACACACACACACACACACACACACACACACACACACACACACACACACACACACACACACACACATGCACGCACACGCACGCACGCACGCACGCACACACACACACACACACACACGAGTTTATATTTACATCAGTAGTTTATCAATTAATACTGACACCTAATTTTTATATTATGTCACTTTATTTAAATAGTGAAACACATATTTACTAATTGTGTTGTTTCAAAATATATTCAATTTTGATTTTTATATATTATTAGATACATGTATTATTATCATATGTCAATGTCCTAATAATAGTACATTTTACACACAAAAAAATTAAATGTGTTTACTTTTTAGATAAAAATAAAATAATTATTGGAGAAAATATGTACAACTATTAGGTCCTAGTTGAACATTTAGTTGTTCCACCATTGGAAAATATTCAACGATTAGGACCTTTCCTCTGTTTCCACATTTTCCCTCATGTTCCCACTTCTTTGATGGGAAAAACATTTCCTTTTATAATTATTATATTTATGTCATTCATACAAAAATGACTAGTATGGAATCACACACTAAATTAAATCAATTCCATGACTCAAAGATCAAATATAATTACAATTAAAAGAAAAAGTATGACATATCAACTATTTCAAATTTGGGAATAAAGCATTCTCACTTTTCCACAACCTTTTTATTCTTACTTTTTCCATGATAAAGTTTGGCTTATCAGATATTTTGATTTGTTTTTTGTTTTGATTTTATTTTCATTAATAACATTTTTATAGATTAAAGTGAGTTGAAACATAGTTATATGATTTAATTTAATAAAAAATAAATATAATAATAAAAATATCATTTCAAAGAATAAAAATTTATAACCGAATAAATATCATTATAATCATAAACATTTTATTTATTTATTATTTATACTACAATGCCCAATTTCAAAAATTTCTAGCCACTATAAAGATTTAATTATTAAATATAATCTGATTTGGGGTTAGTGTATGAAAAGTTCTTACCAAAGGTTAATGGAAAGGAAGAAAACTAGTTTAATTGTCAAAAAAAATGATGATTTTTGTTTAGGCTAGTGTTAATTTTTTTGATTTGATTAGGTAAAAATAAATATTATGATGAGACCACTTAAACTAGTACAAATTTAGTCAAATATCAACCAGATTAAAAAAATTACATCTACAACAATGAGGCCACAACCAAAAAAATAGATACAATCCAAAACATCAAAAGGAAACTAACCAAAAGATAATAAAACCATAGACTTCAACCTAAAATCAATAAATCAACAAAGAAAACCAAAATCGAACAAGAATCAACAAACACTAAAGTCTCTACAACAACAACAACAAATTACACCATAAAATGGAAAAAACAATAAAATAAAATATCTTTGTAATTTTTTATTAAAATTAATTCAAGTATAACTTTAATGAATTTTTATTTTGAATATAATTTCATATCATTAGTATTTTTAATCTTTAAAAATATATTACTTATAATACCAAAATTCTACACACACACACACACACACAGTGAGTAAAATTTGTTTTAATTTTTATTCAGACTATAATCTCATGCCAAAAATTTTTATTAGGAATTTAATTAAAATATTTTTTAAAAAAAAATGGTTTTTAAATATTTGAAAAAATGGTATAAAACAAGTTTTACATTTTGTTACCAAGAATCCATCCATAATGTCAAAACGAACATGCAAATTCATTGTAAAACACTAGCCACTTCATAATTATCAAATGGTCAAAAGACAAAATCACTGAAACAATAAACATTTACTTTTAAAGATTGAAATCAAAATAAATCAAATATTATATAAGATGCATGACATGTGGACTTTTTAAAAATGTACAATAAAATTTTGGGTAAGGTGATGATAGTTGGGACATTCAATTTTGGGGTTTCACAAGGGATGGTTGATGTCTCCTTTTTTGATTTATACATCAGAGTATGTCAAAGATCCACTCGATCTATTTTGAAGTGATGGTTGAGGCCCTCATATTTGAACATATATAGGAGCATGTTGAAGGTCCACTCTATTTATTTGTAAGGGATAGTCACTTGTATATCTATCCCATTGGGGATGGTCGAGCCTATATACATATTTGGCTTGCATTGTCACCCTCACCCTTATAAATAAATGCTAAATGAGAAGTTTTCAATGACATGTCAATTTTAAGGTATATTTTTGGTTCTACCTATCATTGGGACCTAAGGGACCAATTAATTTTAAAAATTGACCAATAATAATTTTAAACTAATATATTATTTTATCATTGACATTCTTTTTTTTTAAAATCTACTTATCGTTAATACAAAATAAAAGGACTATTTTAAGAAAGAATATGAGTAGTGGTTGAATATATTTGTATTTATTAGTCTTGGATGGAACTATAGTAATTGATTTCCTTTAACTTGGAATTAGTGGGTGGGTTCTTGGTTAATAAGATGTCCTCATTATAGGTGCAAAAAATATGCATGAAAGTTTTGGGGAGCAAGGTGCAAGATCTTTAACGAGCCAAAAAAAATAATTATTTGTTGCATTGCGATTGGAGTAAATATTTGTGACATTACTGGCACTCTCTCTTTATTTGAGGCAAGTATTGAATACATCTACTAGAGTGGGAGATTATGAGTTGTCTAGGTGTACAATCAAATTAGATGTTGAGATTTTATGTTGTCCATATTTGAGGGTGAGTTAAATGTAAGGTGTTAAACTTGGTTGGTGGTAGGATGGGAAAATATGGTTTATGATCTCACCAAAGTTATTAGAAGAATTAGAAATGTACTAAAATACTTGACATTGAATGTTGGATTGATGTGATGTGGGATTGAGATAGGAGCGAGTAGTAACATTCATTTTAATTTCATTATTTATGTGCATTCAGAGGAGAAACTATTGGAACTTTATAGTTCATCGATTCTTTTATTATTTTCATTTGCATTGTGGGTGAAGCATTGCTAAAAAAGATAGGGGTTTTTATAGTAATCGGGTTCATATCCACAACCTATTTTTCTTTTTATTTGTCTTGTGTACATCTAAGTTGTATTATTAAGTTTTGTATAAATTATATTCGCTTAACTCCCTCAACAATATCTAGTTAAGATGATTAAAGATGGTGGATGACTACTAAATACTCTTTTCACTGAGTATTTAAATGCTCTTGATTAGCTCCTTCTCTATAATGTTGATAAGTGTAAAAGCAAATTTAAAAAGACAAATTATTTTTTGGTATACAATAAAAATAACTTCAAATAAAATAAAACATATATATATATATATATATATATCCTTCTATTTCCATATTTTCCTTCAGTTCTTTTAAGAAAAAACATTTATATTAATCATTTTAATGATTCTATGAAATCACAAAAACATTAAATCAGTTCCATGATTCAAATTTCAAGTATAACCACCGAAAAGGAAAAAAGAGGAGACTTTTTTTTATATGAGATATCAACTGTTTCAAAGAACAAAACATTCCCACTTTCCCACAACCCTTCAATTCCCAATTTATTTTTTTCGGTGGTTTTGCTTTTGGTTTTTTTAATTTTTTTGTTTTGAGATTTTTTATTTATTGGATTTCTATCAATAATATCAATAACATCGTTAGATACTCACTTTATTGTTACATTCTCATAAAAGTGAGTATATGAGATCACATTTTTCAACATTAAATTGGTTTTATATTAAAATAGTTATTATTATATTATTTATATATATATATATATATATATATATATTATTTCTAAAAATAAAAAGATATAATAAATAAATGCCATTAAAATTATAAATATTTTATTTATTTGTTTTTATATTCTTACATTTTATTTTAAAAATTTCTAATTATTATATAGAATTAATTATTAAATAGGATTTGGAGTTAATATGTGATAGAGTTCTTCTTACCAAAAATTAATAAAAATGTAGAAAAATAATTTAATCATCAAAAAAATGATAATTTTTGTTTAGAATTTAAAAAAATAATAATAATAATTTAGTAGGATTAAAAAGAGGGTTTTAACAAGACCACTCAATTTTGTACAAATTAAATCAAACATCACCCAGAATAAATATAATTACACCTACAACAATAATATTACAACTAATAAAAATGATGCAATCTAAAATATCAATGAAAAATTAATGAAAAGATAATAAAACTTCAAACTTGTGCTTAAAATCTGTCAAAGCAACAAAGAAAACCATACTAAATCATCTTATAAAATTAAAAAAACTATCAAATAGAATATCATTATAAATATTTCTTAAAATTAATTTTGATATTATTTTATTATAGTTTCTGTTCCAATATAATCTCATGTCATTAACCTTTTTAATCTGTAAAATATTACTTACAATCCAAAAAATTCTTTTATATATATATATATATATATATATATATATATATATATATATATATATATATATATATAATTTTTTTGAAACAAAATGAAAAAAAACTATTGTTATACTTTTTATTCTAAATATAATATCATCCCAACCCTCTTTTTGATGACGTATTAAGGATAAAACATCTCCTACCTATTTTTCTTTTCTTTCTATTCCCACCTTATTGACAAAAAAAAAATACATTTATATTAATAATTATTATTATAGTTATGGTCGTTCATACAAAAATGAATGGAATCACATGCTAAACATTAAATCAATTCTATGACTCAAAAATCAAATATAATTAAAGGGGAAGAATTTTTTGGTGATGGATACCAATTGTTTCAAATCTGAAAACAATGCATTTTCACTTTTCCACAACCTTCTATTCTTACAATTCTTTTCTTTACTTTTTCAAATATATATATATTTTTTTTTTAATTTTTTTTTTATATATATTATAATATCTAGTATTTATATAGAATTATTGAATTATATAAAACATATATCTAAGTTCATATTTCAAAAATAGATATATAAGAAATTAACCTGTCAAAATTACCATTTGACTCTCTGTATGAAGTACTTAAAGGAATTTGTACCTAATAAATAGATATCAATAATCATAATTTTTATATAAACAACCATAATCCTCATTAATCAAACTACAATAGTTTTAATATTTCCATTTTTTCATAAAAAAACTTTGTTTTTTTTTGTTTTGATTTTATCTTGGTTTTTATTGGATTTTTGTCAATAACATCATTATATGTGAAAGTGAGTATATGTTATCACACTTCTCAACATTAAATTAGTTTTATTACAAAATACTTATTATTTTAATTTAACAAAAAAATAAATATAATAATTATAATATAGAAAATATCATTTCAAATAATAAAAAAGTATAACCAAATAAAAGTCATTATAATCATAAATATTTTATTTTTTTAGTTCCTTATATTACTTTTAGTTATATTATTCTAAAATGTCCCATTTCAAAATTTTCTGATCACTATGAAGATTCAACACTTCCATTTGGGGTTAGTGTGTGATAGAGTTCTTCTTACCAAAATTTAACGGAAATAAAGAAAAATAATTTAATTTTTTTTTTAAAATATGATTTTTGTTTATGTTGATGTTCTTTTATTTTATTTGATAAAATAAAAAAAGAGGGTTTGAGACCATCAATCATGTATAAAATCAGTCAAATATCAACGAAATTAAATAAAATTACACCCACAACAATAAAGACAACCAACCAAAAAAAACTCAATTTAAAATATCAACAATAAATTAATTAAAAGATAACAAAACTACAAACTTATGTTTAAAATCTACAACAATAATGAATCGTTCCATAAAATCCAAAAACTTATCAAATAAAATATCTTTGTAAAAAAAATTAAAATTAATTCCTATAGAATTCTATTATGCTTTTTTTTTTTGAATATAATATTATGTCATTAATCTTTTGTCTTTAAAAATATTTTACTTATAATCCCAAAAATTCTAAAAAAATAAGGGTCACGTAATTTTAGTTGAGAAACAACTTTATAGATTGTAAAATAGTAGAAATACTAAATTTTTGTTACAATTATCCTAATACAATTGAATTATGTTTTTTATAATTATGAAATGATATACTATAGTGTTAATCTAATTTAAAATACAATAAAAGTATTATTGAATGTTCTACTATGAATTTGTATATTGGATGATAATTTTAATGTCTATATTTGCTATTATTATATAAATTGTTCTTGAGTTTAAGAACATAGTAACAACCATCTTGTATTTGAATCATTTTAATATTCATATAAAGTTCATAATCTAATTAATTTTATTGGTTTGTTACATTAGAAGAACAATTTTATTGATGTAAAGTTCATAATCTATTTTTTAGTTCTTAGTTTAAAATTGTGATCTCATTTTTCATATCTAAATATTCAAATATTAGTTATTGATCTTGACTCTTATGTTTTTGATATATGTATGTAATTATGTTATTATATACACAAATATTTATACATTACATATATTTAAATTTATTTATGGTAAAACATGCTAAAAACCATAAATACATTAAGTATAAATATGTTGAAATATATAATTTAAATTAAAATAAATATTTATATGTATAAATAATCAATTTTCTGTTTTGGCAAAGTTTATAATAAAAATATAAAAAATAAGAAATAAAATTAAATAAATTTAAAAATAAATTTTTATTGGAATTATATTTATTGATGAAGTTTAGATAACATATATTAATTTAAAAACTTTAAAACAAAAATAAAATATCTAATTTAATATTATTAAAAATGTTTAGAGTAACTTATTAATAATAATATTTAAAAAGTACTTTATTAAAATTTAAATTAATATCAATATTCTCAAATTAAAATTAAAATTCATACATAAATATTATAATTGATTTGAACATACACTTGCATATTAATTATGTCTATGATTAATATTGTACATGTTGTACATCTCTTGTCAGCAATAAAATGGGAGAAAATTAATTTTGAGAGATTTTTTTATGGTTTAAAAATTGTAAAAATTGAATGATAACTTTATATATATATTATTTTATTGGTTTATTGAGTAAGAATTATTGTTTCAATAGATTGAAAAAAAGATTTAAAAAATATAAATATTTTGAAATAATAATTGGTAAAAACTGATATACTTTTTATTACCAATCAAGGATTTAATATTTGAAAATATATTAAATATTTTCAATAAAAATATTGTTGAAAAATGGTTTCCAAGTATTTAAAAAAATTATATATAAAACACGGTTTTCATCGACATTTTGTTATCTATAATCCATCCATTACGTGAAATGAAGCGAGAGATGTACAATGAAGATTAATTGGCCTCTAAGAAAAAGTAAAAGGAAAGTTTGGAGAAGGAGATCGATTCCTCCGGATCCAACGACGCCAACGACCTCCCCTTGACCTCCATATTCATTTGTTACCATACAAATTCAAATTCATTGTAAACCACTGGCCACTCTGAAATTACCGAGTGGTCAGGAGAGAAAATCTCGGAAACAATAAACATCTACTTTTAAAGATCAAATGCAAAATACATCAAAATTATATATGAGAGTATATTAAAAGTACAACTCATTTTCTAAGGGACGATTAGAGTAAGCGATGGTATATGTCTTTTTATTCTCATATATATGAGAGTATATTAAAAGTTCATTTTATTTATGTCAAAGGTAGACTTAATTTATTTGGAAGGGATGGTCGTTTATATATCTATTTGGAAGGGATGGCCGTTTATATATCTATTTGGAAAAATAGAAATTTAATAAAAAATAAAAGTTACCATTAATAAATAATAAAATAATAAATAATAAATATGAAACATCTTTTTTAGGTAGTTTAAAAGTTGAATTTAGATGATACATATTATAATATATAATAGTTTTACTTGTTACAGATTTAAAAGGGGTGAGTTTAATTAACATGTACTAACCATTAGTGTGTTGGCATTAGTTGCCGCTCTTCGCAAGTTGTCGTCGACTTATCAAACGTCAAGCGTACAAAGTTTATCATGATTTTTTGAAACCATAACCCAATTCAGCGACCATAACCCGCACACTCACCACCAACATTACATCTGACTGTAACTAACCGACCCTGCAATGATTACCATCAATGCCAAAACTAAGCATGGTCACCAATACCTACGACCATCACCATCATCTCCATTAACCACCAAGACACCGAGACCATGAAACATGACTGCATAAGGGTCACTAATCTTACCACGTGGCACGAACCCAGTGTTGCATACAAATGATTCAATGGTAAACCCTGATTACCATGCCCTGTGGTCATTAGTCATGAACCTCTTATGGCCCTATTATTATCCAGGCAAAGCCTAAAATCCAAAGATATGTCATTTACAATTCACTCATTGTTGGATCCAAGGTGGAGGGAGATAACTCAAGCGTAAGTAATCAGAAGAAGGTCAAAAACTTCAAAGTTTTATCCCAAGTTTTAAACTAGTCCATTTTGCCAGGTTTTAAAATTGATAAAAGATTTGCATTTTGATAAAATTTGATGAAAAAGTCAAGAATATTTTTGAATGAGTCCATTTTTCTAGGTTTTATCATGTTGATAAAGTCATTCATATTTTTGATAATAGTAGATTTAGGGATGCATAAAATGTGCATATGTTTTAAGGTTAAGCTTAGCACATTAATCATAGATATGGTCCATTGTACAGGTTAAATGGGCTTATGACCATGTACTAGGAATTTCACCAACAAAGGTCTAGAACCCCATCGGAGACAGAGCCTTTGTCTTGAGAAGGGCAAGTAGACATTGACTATTACCAACCAAGGAATACGCTGAACAAGGAAATAAATAGCAAAGTTTTTATTAAATATGAAAAAACTAAATCCATAACTTATTAACATAGATAAAATCCAAAACACATGAAACAAGAAAAGATATGGGGAAAAAAGGAAAACATTTCACATAAGCACATTCACAGTGTGTTTGTAAGTCTCCTTTGCATGAAGGTGCCAGAAGGCATAAATTTTTTAGTTGAAAATTCAAAGAAAAGTAGTAAAGATTCTGATAAATCCTTTAAAAGGACATATGTCTTCAATTTGTCTATACCTACTCTTTCTCAGCCCTGTTTATTCTTGGTAGAGGCCCACTATACATAGGTTAAGCTTGCCTAGGATTTTATCTCTGTTAATAATTTATTTATAGACATAAGGACCAACTCTCATATGTAGGGCCACATTCACTAGGAATTTGATAAACAAAGCTATAGAACAGGGTGTCTAGGAGCCTCTATAGTATTTTCAAGCTTTAATGTATTAAGCTCTATTTTTAATTCATGTGTTTTTATTCATCATTTCATGTGTATTTATGCTTGAAAGTTCCTAAATGTACTATATTCTTGTTTATAAGGTGTGTGGATGAATTTTCATAATTCTTTGTGATGGGGTCATCATGTATGTGCTTTTAAGTACATTAAAAGGGTCATTCTTATCATATTTCATGTGTTTGTGCAGACTTCCACTTTGTAAGAGTGTGTCATTCTATGTTTACTATATTCCCATTGCACTATATGGTGTATACTTATTATTGTTGACTTCTTCAATCAAAATGTTCACCGAGTTTATTAAATATAGCCATCAACCTCTTTAATAGAAGCTGTAATTGATTTTTTTACATAAAATCTCCTTAGACTTGATATTCCAAGCTTCAAAAATGTTATTAACCTTTTAAATTTACAACAAGCATGTTTTTATTATTTTGAAGTTTTCAAAATGTAATGTATCCATTACAAATTATCTATCTCATCTAGTACATACAAATGTTCAATTAGCTTGTCCTTGAATCACTATATGAGGCGTTATCATATTATATACATTGTTTCCAAATGAATTGGTATGTTATGTTTCTATAATGTGAAAATACAATCTCTACTTTAGAATGTTATGCTATCTATATCAAATGTAATGGCTTCTCATATGTACATTGCTCTAGATCTAAGATATTTCATACTCATTGCGTACAAGGGCTCAGTTTAGACATTCCCCTCATCCCCTCAAAGATCGATCAAAGAAGCTATATAGAGCATCAACTATTGGGGATGGTATTCCCACTATTTTGAGATAGCCATCCCCTTTTCTTAAACAACCAAGGGCGCAATCCTAGTGTGAGATCAATTTTTTACCGAATAAAGATGCAGACAAGGGGAAAATATAGGTAATTCTATTGATGTTCTATGTATTTTCAATGTCTAATTTAATATTCTTGCCACATATGTAAAATGCCCAATATTTGAAAAGTTTGCATTCATATTTTAAATTTTTACATCTTTTTTAATAATGCAGGAGGAGGGGGTGAAACAAACCAAAAGTGAAGAGGGTGCACATGAACCGCCTAATGACTATTTATCAAGAGATGTATGGGAATCTTTGGTTGTCATTAATGTTTGATTGCTCCTCATGTTAAATAATGTTTCTTTCTTCCCTCTAACAAAAATCAAAACTAGAATACTTTTGACATGCCATATGTTTTACTATGTTGTTTTTTCTTTGTGTTTTAGTTAAAAGGGGTGTAGTGGAGCCATGTGGATGTGGTTAATAGTGTTATAGCCTAATTCCTTGCCAAGAAAACTTATCATATTATCTAAGGATATTTGTAGTTGATAAAATTATATTTGGTTATTTTTAACTAAGCTTGGATACAAACTGTTATGGGATAATAGTATATTGCTTAGGTTACATGTTTACATTACTATGAGTTAGTTGTAGTGTATATGTTTACATTACAAACATGTTAAGTTATTATATTAGCTATATTTTATAATGACTATATATCATGGTCTAACTAACTGTTTGTTGTGAGGTTGATGCATGTGAACTCACCCCTTAGAGTGTGACAGAGGGAGAGCATCATTAGAGAGGGTGACATAGATGAAAATCTCAGAGAAAGATAGAGAAACTAGCAAGAATCTTGTACACACCATAGTAATTAACACATGTTATAATGCATTAAAAATAGTTTGCACATGATGTGTTTATTTCTACTTGCATTAGAAAGTTAATTTCTAAGAGTTTAACAATATAGTTAAATAACTTAATGAATGTGTATTTGGCATGTTTATCATTAATACTTGTAGAAACATTATTAGCATAATTAGATTTAAAAATATAGAAAAGTAATTTATATAATTGTCATTTAATTCATTAATGGAAATAAAGGATGTTTAACTAATTTAAAAATTATGAATTTTTTCTATTTTATGTTAAAAATAAAAATAAAAAGGAAAAAAAATAGAAAAAGACAATAAAAAGAGTAAATTAGTCTTAAAAAAAGAAAAGAAGAAAAACATTAAATATGAAAAAAGTGGAAAGTAAAACAAAAAAAGAGAGAAATATGTTAAAGCAAACTATGCCCTTCTTATTAGGGAGCATGGAATATGAAATGGGGGCATATTAGAGAAGATACATAGTATGTGGAAGATAGGAAAAAGCATGAAATAGAAAAAAAGAGACAAAAAAATGGAATTACTCAAAATCAAGCAAATTCAATTCAAAACTTTAGAGGTAAGGAGTGCATTCAATTTCTAAGAATAATCTTAATAAATTATGTAAATTCAATTTTGTGTTCTATCTATAGAGATAAATTTTGTAACAACAATGAGTCTAAAACTAGATATCTGAGTGAAATTATGTTATACTTTAAAAATGGAGTTCGCTATAATAGATATAGCATACATTAATTATATAAGCCAATACTATATAAAAAATGTGGAATTCACTTAGTATGAGAGTCTCATTACTTGTATCACCGTTATACTAAATTTAAAAAATCTAGATCACTATAGAGGACTATATTTAATATTATACTGGAATATATTTAATATCCAGGGCATTGTTATACTTATATGTAGGTATATATTTCTTAACATGCAATGAATTTGGCAGTATAATTTATAATAAATGAAGATAATGAATTTATAATATATATTTTCTTACTATTTTAGAAGTCGTTGGTTTACAAAATAGTCATTTAATAACAATAATAACTAGTAACAAGTACAACAAACTTGATTAATTTATACTTACAGTGACCTATTATAATACTAAGTTTGGTCTTTGTAGAGGGATTTTATTTATGACATATACTTATAGCCTGGATTGGTAAAAATAATTGTAGTGGTTGGTACCTTTTATGCCGTGAATTGTATCTAGTATGCAGTCACTTTTGTAGGCATTGTATGCTATGCAGTGAATTGTATATTTTATATAGCAAATTGTATCTGGTATCTAGAATGGATCATACATACATACATACATACATACATACATACATACATACATACATATATACATATATATATATATATATATATATATATATATATATATATATATATGATCCATTCTAGATATATACTGCTAGAGTTAACTTGGAACCTATGTTAGTGTAGGTGTTGATGCCTTATTATAAATAATAGTTTTATAAAATAATTCTAAATTATGTAAGGTAATGTTCATGGTATAGATAAAGATAAAGAGTAGTTTGTTTTTATTTGGTAAAATACTATTTAAAACCACCTTTGCAAACATCTATAAACCCTCATCAAATCCTTGTAGAACCTCATTAATATACCAAATGATATATACAAACAAAGTATATAAAATAACCTACAAATATATTTTATATACAGAGGATTTTTATGCAAAAAATATATAAAGAAAACCTTTAAACTACCCTAAGGTTGTCTACTCTTTTTTTCTAGTTTTTTCTCTAAAAAATGACTAAAAATGGTGGTGGCCCTTGTAAATTCATTCCAATTCGGCCAAAATTTTATCCATCAACTACACCTCCAAACTCAATGGATTTAACTTTCTAGAAATCATTCAAAAAATGATACTTTGTAACACTTTGCAGGAACTACATGCATCAAATTCTGCCCTCAAACTACCCATGACTTTGCAGTTGCATCATTTACTAGGGTATCTATATATGATGGGAGATCTTGTCAGCTTAAGATGACAATTTCAAAGTTTAAAGATGTGGATTTGGTTTTAATGCCTATATGAAAAGAAAATGCAAATTTTTGATGAGTCAAGGATTTGTGATTTCCAGGTAAGGTGTGTTGTTTTGATGGATTTGGAAGGCCATGGTTACTCCATTATATGTACACATCCTAGATTGGATTTATTTTTGAATTGAACTTATTCATTTCTGTTTTATAGAGACAATATGATGCCCACTCACAGGGATGAAATAATAATGTTTAGAGGGAAACTTAAGAGATCTCCAATGATATATCATAGTAATAGATGATTGTTAAAATGGTATGTAGTCAAGTGTATATTGTTCCCAAGGGATGGGGTTTTCATCTTTAATTGTGATTTTGTTTTGAGATTTTTTCCTTAGCAAGACAATATGCACAACATTTCAAAATTTGAATGTAGGACACCAATTACATGTGTACTCAGCTCCCTAAAACATAATAAAACTATGAAGGAGAATTATAATGTAGAATCCTTTATCTTTTAGAGATTATTGACTTACTCAATGAGCAGGAATGTTTTTAAGGATTGATGAAACCATAAAAAGTTCTTGATTATGAAATATAAATGAACTTTGGTATTATATTTCTTTATCATTTGAGTACTTACATAGGGTGCATGGTATAAAGTACAAGTACTCGTATATATGGATTTTGTCCTTAGTTAATAGATAGATTTAATGAATCATAGTGTCCAAGGGACTAAAACTATAAGGATTTTAAAACAATATTCTGAAATGGAATGAGATGTGTAAATAAATGATATAATAGGTTTATGAGTTCTTTGTTTCTCTATAAATGATTGAATAATTGTTAGTTATATGTATTCAGTATTGAATACTTTTGTGAGGTACGTATTATGAGAGTGTTAATATGTATAAATGTTTGGTTATATTTAGTATATAATGGTGAATCATGATGCATGGTTATAAGTTTTCATAATATGTAGTTTAAACTTAGACTATACTCGGATGGTATAATCCTATTCTTTCTTGACTATTAAAAAGTATGTGGGTCATATGATTCGAAAAATCATGAGTTTGGCTATGTATATTTATGTAGTTGTGAACTATGATAGTATGAGATATCATAGAGAAATATAGTATAAGTGTATGTTATACCCAGATGGTACATACTATAATTGTTATATCTAGACTCACACTATGTTTGACAAACTAAGTGTATGCATGATGGTTGTTATTAAAAATAACATGTTTTTTGATAATTGGTAAGACTTTGTGTATGCGTGCATACGACCTTTAAGAGTGTAGTATATGCTTAGATAGAATATTATGTGTTTCATGAAAACTATGACTTTCTTTGTTATATCTAGTTGCTTGAATAGAAGCTTATGTTTCCATGTATTTTAGACTATCTTATGTGACCGATTATGGAAAACTAGTAGTTATATCTTAAAATACTAGACTATAGTAATATGGGTTATTATAGGGTGTAGAATGTTTGTAAATGAATTATGATATTAAAACCTATAATTAATTATGTATTTTATCTAGATAGTATTAAGTGTAGATATTATTTATAGTACAAGATAGAAAATAAGGTAAGATTCATTCATACATTTGATGGAATAAATGTATATTTTTGTTACTCCTATGTTTAACATGCTATATGATGTGTTTGCTAGTAGGATGTAAATTATATGAATCTTGTGGCTGAATTGTATTTGATTAATATGCATTACTGATATTGAGTAATGAGCGAGATGGACTTCACTGGGTTACTAACATCACAATGCCAGATGAAGGTAGTCCGATTAAGTGGATGTATGAATTTTGATATAGATCACTATTATTTATTATTCTTAGTTTTTTTCATCAAAGTATGTTTAGTGAGATGTTGTCATTTTATTAGTATAATTTAGATGTTTATGCGATATCTTATAATAGAATGAATTTTATATGATACATTGCATGTTTAGTTTTAAAAATCATACAACACATGGGTACTTGATTATCTCTCTGGATTATTGCACCATCACTATCTACTCATCCATGAAGGGAGGGCCATTTATTGATGGGAATATTATGGAGGATCATTGGTTCATGGTTGGTGTGGAAAAGTTCTTAGATGATGCTCTCCCTCCCCATAATAGTACTTTCTTGGAGACAACACTTGAGATTGCCATAAGTATTGAAGAGTCTATAGAACTCATGCTCTATAGAGCCATGTATCTTATTTATATACACTATATTATGTTTTATTTAGATTTGGAAACATTATCATGAAGATTTGTAATTAACTATTTACTGAGGATTGATGTAGTGACTGTGTTTTGAACCAACAGTGGCTGGATATTTGTAATTACTTTCTATGTTTGTATCATGATGTGTTTTCCTATGTTGATAAGTGATCCAAGATGTATTACGTGGTATATTTGTTTTATAATTGTCTCTCTTAGAGTATGTTGTATAATCATTGCTTAAATTCTCATGGTGAAATCTATTTATAGTATATGTGTTAACTAAAAAATTTAACCCCAATGAAATTATTACAGGTGGTATTAGAGCTATGGCTCAAACTCTAAGACATAATGAGTCCATTAGCATTTTAGTGTCTTTATGTTCACAAGTGTGAACCTAGTGACATGAACTATTACATTGGTATTTTGGATTTATGGCACCTCAGTGCGAAACCATGTTACACCATGATTGGAGTTTTAAGACTTGATAAATCTTCTTGTATGGCTTGGTGACTATTGTAAGTATGAGACAATCATGAAATGTGTATGGGGAGCATTGACTGTATACTCTTAAGAGCACTCATACCCTTTTGAGTTGTTAATGGGTTGGTTTATTGAGTGTCTTAATGGGAATAATTGTATATGAGGTTTGGAAAGGTAAGTACATAACATAGTTCATAACATATGAACCAGAGATTTTTAACTTAATTTGATCACTTAGATCAAACACCTTGAGTATGATTACATCCTTCTTGGTAATCAATTCACCTTCACCATTTGTGTTTTATGCTTTGAATTTTTTATAAGGATAGGATGATTCTCACTTGAGTATATTTGTTTTAGTTTTTGTGTCTTATATACACTAATTCTAGGAGTGGGAAATCTTATAAGACCATTTTTGTTTAGTTGAGTACCATCTAGTGCGGTGGTAATTTTCTTGTAGTAGAGTGTAAATGTCTTGGTTGAGAATTCCTTTATGTTAGGAGTTTGTTTTTGGATTGGCACCTTATGATCATGTGGATTAGTAAGAAGTGTCATATCTCATAGTGGGCATAGAGGTGACTTATTACCCCCTCACTATCCTTGACATAATTATAAGCCTAATAAGAGGATTCATATTTTCATGAAGTTGATTTAGTGCTTCCTTAAATGGGAACTTGTTTCTGAAATGTTGTTTTGACCATATTCCCTTGAGTTTATGGGATAAGTGTCTTCTACATCTTGTTGAGAGAGAAGTTGTAGAATTTGATGGAATGATGAATTTATGTGGATTAGTATTTTCTTCTAGTTGTGGAAGTAGGTTATGATACTACTCATGCAAGATTGGTAAGTGAGTAGTGATTTGTCAACTGGAGTTGTAGTGTTATATTTTTATCATGTGAAGGTAATTAAGAGTTTTGTTGTTGAGATGTTAGTTCCCTACTTTTCACTTATGATTTTTTCCATAATATTAAGTTAAAGGGGTCCAATGGTCTTAACTTTTCTAGAAAAAACATAGGCCACATCAAAAAAATATTTTTCCATTATCAAACAACATTTGTTCATAACCTTTTCATCTATTTTAATACTAAGCTCCCAATATATAATGTAGTGCCCTATCTTAGTTAACATATTTGCATAGTTTGTGAAGTCAACCAAATCAATATGTTTTTTGATCAAGAGTTTGGTAGCCTTCTCAATAGCTATTTGTAAATCTTTCTTAGTTGTCTTGTCAATGTTGATTGTAAGAACAAGGTTATTCTGGCATATATATGACAATTGTGTAGAATAATTGTAAAATTTAGTTACTCTTACAACATCACCAAGCCTATACCTATAAATCTCTATATGCAGATAAACACAATAAAGGTTCTAGATTCTTCATATCATAAAAAAAATTCAAACACTATGATCTAGACATCCATGTATTTTGGTTAAATAAAACCAAAATTTTAAAGACAAATATAAAAATTAAAAATTCAAACCAAAAATTATGTATTGGAAAATGATGAGGTAGAATACATAAGTAAATGTTGTGAAAATAACCTCATAATCCTACTCGACTTTCACATCTATTAGACGAATAGGTTCAGATTCTGTATAGTGGGCATTAGCTACATTCTGATTCAATTTCAAGTCTTTAATATGTAGATGGAGTGGAATGAATTCAAATATGTCAGATCATTTCGAGTCAAAATGACATTTTTACACTTGGATGCTCTAAATTGATCTTTTCTACCAATTTTATTACATGAGACACGTGCCTTTGTTATTTTGTGTTGGAATCATCCTAAATATGATAATGGTTTTAATGCATCTAACATCTCATCCTAATTCTAATCTAGTCAAATTTTGATCCAATAATATGACATTTTAATCAATTTGACTAATTTATGCACCAAGGGCCAAGATTTACACCAAAAGTGACTAATCATGTTTAAGGCTAATCAATTAGAATTAAGAGCTTAAGTTAATTTTCCATGGAACTTGTTGAATAATTCTTTTTTGGAAATTGATATTGAATAACTGCATCATCAAATGGCATCATTTCTTGAAAAGACATCCCTATGCCATAAATGCATAAATTATCAAGATTTATCCCTCCCATGCGTCATTAATGCCTTCCATACCTCTTTAATGCCTCTCTATCCAAAATATTTATGAGGGAATTTATTGAATTTGGCCTTTAAAATTGAATGGGTCTTTAGCCACACATTCATCTTGAGATGGACAGTTCCGATTCATTCTAATCATTTGAAAAAAATTATAAATAGGAGGTCTCACACTCATAATTTTAAGCTCACTTGGTGTAAAGTTATAATGCTAAAAAGCTCCCCTAAACCATTGCGATTAGTGTTATAATGTCAAATTGTTGAGCCAAGACAAGCCAAAGCCACAAGATAAAGGTTCCAAGAGGAGATGAAGGTAGCCACACTCTATTGATGAAGATCTCTTGAAGTACAAGCCAATCAAATTGAAGAAGGATACTTTTGGAGTAATCAAGGATTTGGTGAGAAATTAGTGTTTTATGTTCATATTTATCATTTCTTTCCATTTCTAGTTATGTTCTAAAATGGGTTTTCCTCACTAAGCTCCCCCTAGTGACTAGGCCTAGAGATGTTAAGCTAGTTAGTGTGTTTCTTTCATTTTGTTTTCATTTTGGAACTAACATGACACTAACCATCCTCTCTTGAGTTAAATTACTAGTCTAGATAATAACATGCCTGGTCAGACCTAACATCATGACTTCAATCAACAAGAACCTACAAGTGACCTACTAATCATTTCTTTATAGGATCTTGGAGTGTGGAAGTAAAGGAGGTAAAAATTTGAGTAAAAGTCCATTTTTATGGAAGTCATAGTTTTATCCCTACAAAGTCATAGGTTTTTCTTCTAGACTATAATCCTAACATTGAGATAGTCATGAGATCGCCTAACCAAGTCACAATAAGTGACACTACCACAAATCTCATGGTCATGGGATTCCTTACGTGAGTCATGAGATTGTCTAACTGAGGTATGGGATTGATGACCTGACTTGTGGGATTATCAACTTGACTCACATGATTTCTTAACTGAGTCATGGTATTGGTTATTAACCATTAGTAGTTAAGCAACAATATCACAACTCTCATAGTGGTAGTATTTCTCTAGAACTAGAGGGGTTGTCGACCCAAGTAGCAAGATTATGATTCCCATTCAAACAACCCAGATAGAGATATTTCCAACTTGAACAACAATAATGTTAACCTAAATAGTGGTATTGTTAGCCTCAGTAACGATATTATGGATTTTCACTAAATTTAACCTAAATAATGATAATGTCTATTTGAGTCATGGTTTTGTAGAATCACAAGATTACACTGTGGAGTAGTGGGATTGCACTATGTGAAAAAATTGAGAGCTCATTTTCCAAATATTATTTTCTCAATCTCATAAGTGCTTCAAATCAGGTAGTCTTAATCTTGTTTTTACATGTTGAAAGGCTGATTTAGAAGTTAATTTGGGTGTTTTTAACTAATCATACACTTCAATTTAGGGTTTTAAAATAACTTGGTTAAAATTATGCGCACTTCAAATATGGTCTAAAATGAACATGCTAGTCTTCACACATTTAGCACTTGGGGCCTAAAGTAAATTTAGCATGCCAAGTCTTGAACACTTCAAAGTTTGGGTTTATAATGAACTTAGTTTCTTATTGATTCTTGGTGCAATATTTACAAGTTTTTACATCTTAAAGCCAAGGGGCTAAAATAACATCACCACACATTTCATTGAGTGCTTTAAAATTTAACACACTTTAATTTTTTACAAAGTTGTTATCATTGTTTGCCTAGGCTAGATTTGTTTGAGCAAATAGGGAGTTGTGCATGTATGCTTTCACATTCATCCCCTCTAGGGAAATTTTGGAATCAAAATAGCCAACTTTATTACAAAGTGCCTTAGTCCAAAGGCATAAATAAAAATTTGAGAAAGCTCTCCCCAAGACTTGCATGGCTTTGGTGACCTTGAAACAACCTTTAAAGCTCTTTTACTTGGTTTTTTTATTTTCATTGCATCTTGTCTTGTGAGGGGGACTTCATTACCTCCCATAGAATTTTTAGGGAAGCTTTGACTTGGGGATTCATCTCCTGACATTTTCTTCAACCCCTATCTATGGGGGTTATATAATTTGAGATCACCCCATTGAAGGTTTGAGCGGTTAAATCTTCTCCTAGAGCTAGGGTTAAGCCCATGATGTATGAGCACATTGGGCATCACACTACACTGAGTAAGAGATAGATGTAGTGGTTGTAAAAAGGGATATACCTTTTTATAATAAGCCAAGTTTCATGGACCCAATTAACATGTTTCTTCTCTTTCATGTTGACTTGAAAGTCTTATGCATGGGATCTATCTAGAAATGTTTGAAAACTAATTAATTTAATTAACTCCACTTTTTCATACCATGTAAATTTATGATTTAAGATGATTAGTTCGTTATTTTATCTTTAGATTACTTGGTTTTTGTGTGGAGTCAAAACTTGGTGTTAACAAAAATGACAACTAAACACATTATCCCCAATTTTCTTTAAACAAGGAAGTGTTATGCTGCCCATGTGAAAAACATCTTCTTCCTTGTTCAAAATCATCATCATACACTTTATGTCATATCTTCCAATCGGGTGCAATTATGCTACCCATTTGAGTCTAATCCTTTTGCCACATTTTATTTAAGTCCCTCATTTATAGTTTAAATTCAAAATTGGACTCTTCTGAGTTTTAAAGGTTTATGTGTTAAATTAAGTTTGTCACTTTGCACTTGACTTGTTTTAACTTGAGTTGAATTCCTAATTTGAATTGACAGCCATTTTTAGACTCAACATCATTATCATCATTTGGTAGGACTCAAATCATCTAATGTATCACTCACACTTTGAGTCCTAGGGTACATTTTGTACTATCCATCCTATTTCACCTTTTGTCTTAAGTCCATTCGATAAAACACTTTTGCCTTATATATTTGTCCAACTTTGTGTGTCGATATCATTTGAGTTGAGGAGAGTAGGGTTACATTTCCAAAATTATGTTCAAACCATTTTTGCCATAGAGTCTTGAAACAAACATTTATCACACATTTTGAGCACTTTAGCATGGTTACGTAATTCAAATTATTTTGAAACTTGTTTCATATACCTTTTCACATAGACTCCAAGTTGTTCTAAAGTTCTAACCATTTTGAGTTTTCTTTGAGAGCCTTTATCTAGCATGGTTAAGCCATTCACCTTTGCCTAGTTATTTACTTTTAAATTTTATACAAGTATTGTTTCAATCTTGGTGCACAGTATGGAGGGACTATCATCCATTTTGTCACAAGTACCAGCATGGAGCGGGAGGACCATGGAACATAAGAGTACTATGGCATGTAACTTACCAAGTGTGGGATGAAAATGGCATAAAAGACCCAGTGTGAAATGACCCAGTCAAAGAAGAACATGTCATGAGGGACCTTGGAATAAAGGACTCAAAACAAGAAGTGGAAGACTAGGGGAGCACATGGGAAGCAAAGTTTGAGGAATGTGGGAGTAGTTATAATAATACCTTAAGTATGACACTTCAACCCCACCAATCAGAGGTTACATACTAGCCTGTGAGGAATCGATTAATTGGCCACCAGAACATAACATAGAGCAAGCATCTAGGGGTGAAGGGGCATAATTTTATAAGAACAATCAGTTGTAAGAGCCATGTTTCTTAGTTTTTAAGGATTTCATGTGAGATTTTTCCATGATAGTTATAATATTGACACTTGGTTAGGGAAAATTAAGTATAAAAAACCCCTATTATAATCTTTTGCATGTGTGGACCCTTAGAAAATAGATACAATATTATGTCTTATAATCTATTAAGAAATCAATGAATAGTTAGTATTTGTCAAACTTGTGATGATTCATGAATATTCTAAGTGTTGAATAATGAATATGTTTTATTTCAAAGTCATGGGTATCTTTTCCTTTTATTACTACTATTGAATAATAATGGTGACCCAAGATATCATAATAGTTATTTCTAGGACAATAAGGATAATAATGGTATATTTATGATATTAAATAACTTAAGATTTGAACAAACATATAACATTATGCTTCAAAGCCTTTAGGAACCAGTCTTTCACTACACACCTTAGGTGAGCATGCGAGACTTACCTCTCGTATGATAGGGCCAACATGCCAGCCTGATGGGGAGAAGATTCACTGCCATAGTAGAGCTAACTAAATGAACCCAACATTTTGGTTCTATTACTAGGACCTAAAGCAATTAGAGCATAATCATAAGAAATGTTTGAGATCATTACATTAGAGAATATTAAAGAATTTGTTACCATCATTGAAGATGACTTTGTGATTTTGTATCTTATACTAGGAACTTATGTATGATAGTTGGTAAAGTAGAATCTCTACAGCTCTTTGTATGAGACATTTTTTTTGAGGTCCCAATTCTCTTGCATTCTTGGATCTTATCATATGCTCAAATATGTTATCACAATCTTGGATGAAGGAAATCATGGACACTTGAACAACATAGGAGTTTAACATGACTTAGACTTCCTTAGACACAAGCGGTTAACTATTGGTGGAGAGTTGTTTGGAATAGCTACATTTTGGAGTATGTAGTGACCACCTATTCATGTCTTGATGAGGCAAAGTTCCAATTTATATGAGATCTGAGGGGATGCTACCTCTCATTGTTTGCTTTCAAAGTTAAGAAGTTAATTGTTGAACTTGAATTGGAAACTCTACCCATGGAAGGCTAAAATCTCTTGTGCATGAGTCACATAGTTGAAAGGGGGGACTAAGGGTTGATTGAAGATTATGGGGTCAACATGGTAGTAAGATAGTGAATGTTATAGAAAGTAAAGTATGATGAATCTCAGTAGAGGATCATGGGGGTTAGTGACATGGGGAGAGATCGAGAAACCATGAGGAGTGTTGTGAAAAGTCATAAAGAGGTGGATGCATGCTAGGAACCCATAAAATTCAAGCCATATCCTTTTCCACTTTTATCCTTAGAAGGAGAAACAGGTTGGATTGTAGGAGATAAAGAACCAAGTATGAGTTAGCTAGGCTCCCCCACCATAGTCCATGCTCATGCCTTTGAGTCAAATAGAATACATAAACAAAATTGGGATACATATAGTACAGATTCAAAAAATGAATGGGTAAGGGAGACTAAAACTAGGCCATTAAGTGATAATCTATAATCTACATCTTTCCCTTTATAAGGGAATTATATGGCACAGCTTGGGATATATGTTGGATCTATCCCTCAAAGATAGAATACAAGCCCAAACTTAGGAAATGAACCCTCTACCAAACCTCTTTACATGACCACTACCACTGAATGTGCTTGAGGAGGAATAGGAGGTGCTAAAGGAAGTAGACCCCTTCTTAGGACTGGAGCTAGATCTTCCCAATAACCACCCACTCAACCATAACTCATTATGGTCTACTATGAGATGACATTACATTTGCCTGAATATCATGGGGTAGAGAATGTAGTTGAGCATGTTCATAAGTGTGAATTAATTTAAAGGGTGCATGTCATCATGTCTTCTAAATGAAAGGCAACGTAGTTTTTAACCACCCTTTTAGAGCATGCACATAAATGGTTTCACAAATTCGACCCTCAACAAGTAGTCGTTGACTATGACCAATTCAAAATAGCCTTCCTATAGGAATTTGACATTCTTGAGTTTGAACAACAAAGTATTGTGGCACTAAAAGACATAAAATAGGGACTTATAGAGAGCATATGTGAATATGATGCATGATTCAAAAACTTACTTTCTAAATTTTCATTTGAAATCAATCCTACTTAGCATGCATAATGGTTATGGGAGAATTATTATTACCATTTATACAGACCTTGTCATAAATAACCTTGAAAAGCACATGTGAGGTGTTGGAAGCTACCCTCCACACTGAAGTAGTCAAAAGTATGGATATCAAGATTAGTCCCTTTATGGAGGCACAAATAGTGTCTATAGAATCTCAACTTGAAAATTTGATGGAAAATAATGCACATGAGACACGTAGTGGTGTCTAGTATACTGAATATGAGAATGAAGGGCATATAAAGAACAATTGCCATGCAAGAACATCTACATGGTACTAAAGCAGACCTATGAGATTTGTCATGAAGAACATGATGTCCATTCTTGTCCACTTTTGCAATGGGATAAAAATACTAAGGTATCTAATTATTGTAATATTGGTGATGCCTACACACACGACACCAATGATTGATAATTGATTAGTGATATCCATGAATCTCAAGTGTGCGGCATGTGCCAAACCTAGGTTACCAATACTTAAGATAATGGTGGCTACTGTGGGTGAGGGAGAGGATGAGGATGAGGTGGTGGATAGTTTCCACCAAGAACATGTTATAAATGTGGTTCATTAGACCACTATCAAATAAATTACCTAGAGTACCCAACTTGTGCATTTTCAAAAAAAGATCATCGACTGGAAGAGTGCCCTAATCTATATGCAGTCATCACTAAGGACTAAAATGAAAAGGGTGTCAACATGATTTACATTAATAAACCATAATGGTGTGCATGACCAAACATCCCCATAGTGCATAAATTTAATATCACTACTTATAGTGGAGGTGAAACTCAATCCACATCCAACCTGATCAAGAAGATACATCAGGAAGAACCACAAGCAAGGAAGTACCCTGATGCACAATAGTAAAAATATGTCCTTCAGGATACAATGGCACTTATGTGAGAGCTCCAAGGAAATATTCAATACATTAAAGATAAGGATGTCATATAATGTGTCTCAGTGCAAAAATAAGTTGAACCTCTTGTGGCACGAGATAACTTTTAGGAACTATGCAAATGTATGCTCGATGAAGACATTATTCCTTAGCTCAGTGTTTGGCTTAAAAGACAAGCCCACCTACCAATTCAAGTCCACCCTCACCTCAGTTAGTTAAGTGAAGATCACTATTTGAATCATGCCCAATGTCAAGAAATTCCTAGTTATTCTTCCCCATAAGATGGAGAGATATTAGTTAATGCAGCTATCAATGGATGGGTAATCCAAGATATTCTAGTCGATAATGGTATGGAAGTGAATGTTCTCACTAAATATGCTTGGAAAAAAATTTCTAGTCTAGCCCTACATCCCTCTCCTCGTGTCCTATTTATGGTGAATAAGAATGGAGTGCATCTTATTGGAGTCCTAAAAATTGCCACTATTGACATACTTAGGGTTCCCTTTATAGCAAATTTTGAGGTTTTGGAGTTGGGTGAAGCTGTTGACTATCCAACCTTACTGAGAAGGCCTTGGTGATATGATAATCATGAAGATTTGAGCTTTAAAAACTAATACATTAGCTTTGATAATATCGATCAGTGCATGGTAATACCCTTAGACCAAGCACAGGGACCACCCTATATCAAGCCCATGAGCGTTGATGAAGACATCAATAATTTTTATAATGTGACTACTCAAAATTATGAATAACATGATCTAACATCAGATGGTATTCTCTGGTGGATGGAAAACCAGTCTATCTTAGATACTACAAGTAATTCTTACAAGTATTGGGCTCATGGTGACTATGATCTAATCGAAAGATTTTGTAGCCTCGTAAATAAAGGAGAAAGCATCTTGCACTAGCTTCCTAAATTTCACAAGTTTGTGTGCCTCATTGGTTTAACAATGAGAGGGACAATAGAGGGACCACCACTTGAGAGACTAGATAAAGATCCATAGTTATAAGGATAAATGGAGGTATATGACTTTGTCCAGCCCCTGAAAGAGCTCTAGGCTACTGAAAATGATCGGATGAGGTCTTTAGATCAAATTTTTTATGGTACTTCTTCCAGGTGGTGGTGTACCCATAAAAAGTGCCTTTTATATTCAGAACAAGTGTGAGATTCTCTACATCATATATTTTATGATGATAATAAGATCATAGGCATGCTTAGCTATAGTGGTGTGAAAGCACCTGAACCTCATATTGAAGCTTATGAGATAATATGGTGACCTGAGGAAACATTCTTACTAGAGTACCTCTGGGTCTATGCATACTATGGGAATTTTCACACTTGGGCATAGGCTTGGTATATTCATTAAGAAAGGCACATGGGTAATATATTATAGTAGTTATTAAAGGAAAACATTACATCGACACTTTTTTAATTTTCACCAAGGATGGACATGTACCTCACCCTTTAAACCATGAACGATGTAATCATTAGAGATCCACATCCCATCAAAGTTTAGTTGTGCCTTATTCATCAAGAACCTACAGAACCATTACATTTATTCATTAATCCTGCACCATCAATAGTTCTTAGTGAAGAATGCAGTAAAGAAATCTACCTGGGACAACATAAACTCATCTTCCAAGTAGATGAAAGTGAAGGATCTACCTCACTCGACCCTTTGACAAACCATCTAGATATCTTTACAAGTATTGGTTCATGAACTATTTAGGACACTAGTTCTCCAATGGATAACCTTTATCACAGGCCCATTCAAATTATTTAACATAACATTGGTATGGATTAAGAACCTAAGATGGTTATAATTGGAAAATATTGGACTGTGTTAGAAATCTCACAGATTTATGAGATACTAAGAGAGTATCAAGATGTATCCTAATAAATTATACATAAATGAAAGGAGTTCACCCTTCTCTAGGGAAGATGCATATAAATTTGATTGATGATGCTCACCCAATGAAGAAACATCCATATAGGGTGAATCCTAACCTCCAAGTACATGTAAAAGAGGAGATTGATAACATGCTTCACATTGGAGTATTACTCCCATTGATGAATATGATTGAGTGATTCCCATGGTAATCAATAACAAAAAGGATGGGTGTATCTAGATATGTGTGGATTACCATGTTTTAAATACATCTTATGTGATAGATCTTTTTCCAACACTTTTCACGAAGGAAATCCTAGAAGGTGTTATCGGTTGTGAGATATACTCTTTTACCAATGGGTTCTCAAGGTACCACCAAGTCTAGATAGTTGAGGAGGACTGATCCAAGACTACTTTTACTAATGAATGGGGATATTTTGCCTATACTATCATACCTTTTGAGTTGAAAAATGCCCAGACGATGTTCTCATTATATAGTAGATGAGGCTTTCAAAGATTTTATCCATAAATTTCTCCAAGTCTACTTAGATGACTGGATGATATATGAGTTGATCAAGGACCATTGTGCCCATCCAAGGCTCATGCTTGAGTGCTTTCAAGTGCTGCAAATTTCCTTGAATTTGAAGAAGTGCCTATTTGTGATTGTTTTTGGTGTACTCTTTGGGCATATCATTTATAAAGAGGGACTCCTAGTTGATCCAACCAAGGTCTCCATCATTCTCCATCTGTCAGTGCCCAAAACATAGTGTGAGGTATGTGCCTTCTTAAGACACATAGGCTACTACAAAAAGTTTATTCAGGGTTATGCCAAGATCATAGCACCCTTGAAAGAGCTTATAAAGAATAAAGAATAATTTATATGGACTAATTATTATAAAGGAGCCTTCAAACACTCAAATAGTGGTTATTTATAGCTGCTATCTTATAATTTCCTATTTAGACAAAGCCTTTTCATGTCTATGTTGATGCATTTGGGATAACAGTCAGTGCGATACTTGCACAACCAGGTGATAAAAACATGAATCACCAGATTTACTTTGTTAATAGGAAGCTAACATTGGTAGAACATAACTATACCACCATTGAGCATGAAGCTTTGTCTATGGTTTACGCTCTATAAAAGTTTAGGAAGTACATTTTGGCCACTCTATTTATATTCTATACAGACCATGAGGACTTGAAGTATCTTGTCAAAAATTTACTACTACATGGAAGGATTTGTCACTAGATTTTACTCTTCTAATAATTCTAGTTTTCCATAGTAGTAAAACCTGAGAAGATCAATTGTGGACCTGATCATTTATCATGAATTGACAATGGAGAACCCCCACATACCATAGAATATGATCTTCCTAACATAATTTTTTTTTATGTTTCTCAGGTACCTGAAGAGCTGGAGTATGTTGTAGCATTCCTCAACACTAGCTTTGTACTTGACTCCCTAACTTCATAAGAGAAAAATCAACTTGTAGTCTATAATGCACCCTATCAACTCATAGTACATGATCTATACAAAATGGACCATGATGAGGTGCTTCATCATTATGTAATACATCATGAACACCCTAAAGTACTCTGAGAAGTACATGAAGGTATTATTGGAGGGCATTATACTAGAGAGGCTACCATGCATAAGGTCTTACTTACTAGACTCTGGTGGCCAATGTTATTCAAAGATTCAAAGGATTATGTCAAGAAATATGATGTCTACCAATGCATAGAAAAATTGAATGGAAGAGATGCTATGTCATTGCACATTAATCCTTCTTAAGAGCCATTCAAGAAATGGGATATTAACTTTGTGTGTCTGATCACTCACGCAGAATGATGAATGGACTCTTGGTACATCATTGTAGCAACTGATTCTCTCACATGTTGAGATGAAGCAGTGCCAACAAAATACTATACTCTAGCAACTATCATGTGATTTATCTAGGAGAACATTATAACATGATTTAGATGTCCTCTAAGCTTAACTAGTGATTTTGGTACCCACTTCTAGAATGAGACAATTCGTATCTTTTTAGCTAAGTTCATGATCATACACCATAAGATGACACCATACCACCCATAGACCAATAGAAAAGTTGAAGCCTTCAATAAGATCCTAGGTACCACTTTGACAAAAATTTATAATGATAGCCAGACTGACTAGGATGATATAGCATCTACAGTACTATGGGCTTATCAAACTACATACAAGCACCTCAACAAAAGTACACCATTCAACCTAGTATATCTAAAGGAAGTGATCATGCCAGTGGAATTCCTAGTACCATCTCTCTAGATAGCATGTATGGGAATCTTAGATGATGATGCCTCTTTGAAATCTTATATCAATGATTTAATGAAACTAGATGAGGCTCGATTCCCCACCCACTGGAGTTAAGATGTTGAGAAATGTAAACAAAAAGCATAGCATGATCACCATCTAAAGAATAAAGTATTTTATCTAGGCATGAAATTTCTCCTATATTATTCCAATTTCATGTGCCACCCTGGGAAGCTCTACATCCATTGGGATGGAACATTTTTAGTTCATAGAATTTGACCTACTAGAGCTTGCTGACTAAAGTGAATGGATTGACAATTTCTCCCAAACACTATAAAGGTAGTCTAATTCAGCCATATTGTGATTCTATTTAGTTCAATGTTTTTAATAAATAAGGCTTAAGTCGATTAGGTTAGGATTTACTACTTTCAATAAAAAGCGCTGCCCTAGAGGTGCATGACACTTTAATGTAATTTTGAGTTTGTGTTTTCGTGGAGGACCATGAACCCTTTTATTGTGGGGTAAGGAATTGTGCATATGAGTACAAGACATATGACAAGCTAGCACACAAGGATTATAAGGAATGAAAGCTATTTATGGCATGTAAGTGGTTAAAGGCATGTGAGTCATTCAATACACCTTGAAAGCATTTTGAAAGGTTCCCCATTTGGGTGATAGCTGTCTTCCACTTCATCAAAAAAGTGGGACATAATTTTCATCCACTTCCAAGAAAGGCATGAGAAGGAATGGACCATTAATATGACAAGGTTAGTTATGATGAGAAGGTGTGAGTGGAATGATGGGACTTATTGGTTAAGACACTAAATGCTCACTATAAGATTTCAAGTATGAAGGCTATTAAAAGATATGCATTAATGACTAAAAGTGACAATGGGAGAGAAAGACTTAATGGAGATAAAACCCCCCTTGGATGGCCTATATAATCTTGCTAAATCCATTTTATACTTTAATTTGCTTAAATCTTTGATTGCCAAGTAAGAATGATGAACTAGAGATCAATGAAACCAAATTTCTTGCAAAACTGAGTGATTGTAAAGTTGATAAAGACACAACGGGAGTTTCCAGGTGAAGAAGAGAGGTTGATAAGTTTAGAATTATGTATAGGAGTGGATAATTTTGAATTTTTAGGTTACAAGTTCTGCCATTATTGAAGCATGAAGCTTGAGAGCCAAGGCAAGTGGGCTCATCACCAAGAACTCATTTGGCAATGTGGGATGGTTGTCGGTTAACCTTCAAGTGCCATAGAGGGTAATGCATCTGAAGAAAAAGGCTAAGAGACTTGAAAAAATTCTAACCATACCAGAGGAATAAAAGGTGAGTGGAGGAGCTTGGTTTCCTATAAGAGAAGAAGTTTTGGGAGACCTAGAAGAAAGACTAGAAGTGCAACACATGAAAGCCATGAGGGAAAGATAAAAATAAGTGAGAGAGTTCACAGAAGCAAAGATGGTAAAAAAATAAAAGTAAGTGCAAGACTATTCTTCACAAAATGTCCCATCATCTCCCCCTCTGTCTTTGTTAATAGAAGAGATACAATACCTAGAGTCAGTTTTATGCATGGAGAACTAGGTCTTCAAGGTGTTGATCACCATAATTTTTGACTACAACCACTAACATCTGGGTAACAAATTAGAGTTAAAAAATGACTACCAGGTCTAAACCACCAACACACAAAACTAAGTGGTCTATGACTTGTCCATCAAGAACCAACTGGACAAGGCCAACCTCTTTCAATTCTTCAAATTGCCATACTTTGGCAAGCCTACTATGGTAGTTCAATTCCTTCTCTCATGCATCTATGAGGATTACATCCACTTCATGGGGCATAACATGAAGATCACCATGGAGAGGATAAACAAAGTCATGAGGCTTCATTGCTCAAGGGTTAATGTGTTGGATGACCTGGTAGGTACAGAGGAGATTCAATAAATCACTACTACACTGATGTACCAAAAACAAGGACATGAAATGCATATAAGGAATTTTCAAGATCCTACCCTTAGAGTCACAACATGAATCATTTCTACCAAGTCCAGAGGGACCAACTAATGGAAGGAGCTAGATATGGCTGACTTGCACATTGTTCACCAAGTGGTTCAGGGCACACAATACAACTGGGCACTGTATTTTTCCTAGAAGATAGTTGAAGATGCAAAAAATGTTCACAAAACACCTAAGTACAAATTTCTTTTGGGAGAAATCCTCTTATTTCTATTTTTGATGAGATCAGGATGGTTGACTATAGTTTAGGATCATTAAAGTGGGTATACCACCCATTCGCAAGTGCCCCACCGAGCGCATCAAAGCTTTCACCTACCCCCAACACATCACCCCAACATACAAGTTGAAGATGAGGAACTGGTTTGATAGAATGAAGGTAGTTTTTTGGAATGAATGGTGCATTCCCAAAGATTTTCCCCCTCTGACTATAGATCAATCAAAATTCATTGTGAAGTAGTACTACTCCTTGACATGCATTCGAATGAACCCTTCGAGAGAACTTTCAACATGGATTAAGCTACCATATGCCTTCTCTATGTGCTACTTCATTGATTCCATCAATAGGATTTATGATGCATAGCTAATCAATCTATAGGTAGAATGGATTGATGTGAAGCACCATACCCTCCAGAAGATTTTTATATATCTAGATAAAAAGGCCTTCATGGAGAGGGGAAAAATGGACTTAACCGATATTAAGGCTAAGAATATGCTAGTTGGGGAGCAGGTCCACAAGCAATTTTACATGTTATGCCCCTATCAGCACCCTTGAGATGGAGACCCCAAGGAGAGGATCCCCCATGCACCACCAAAATAGAAGAAGTAGCTAGAGCCAAGTGTTAGTACAAGTGGGTAGTAGGCCCTTCAAAAAGCATAGATGATGGTAAAGGTACAACCCTCCTGACCCACTACTTCTCAACCACCCATGGCATGTACTCCTTCACCTCACCCCTCACCTTATCCACCTCATCCTTCACCTTCACCACTTCAACCATCTCTATTTCCATCTCATATTTCATCACCATCTACTTCATCTTCACCTTCTCATTCCACTCCTTCCCACTCACCTACCCCAAACCCTTCATCTCCTCATCCTACTTCCCCATTTTCTCCTCCTCCATGACCACCTTCACCTCCACCTTCTTCAAAGACTCCATCAGATCAAAGACATAACACCCTCCAAGTTAAGTTCCCCAAAGGGACCCATTTAAGGAAAAAATTCATAATTTGGGATCAGATATGGAGAAGACTTCATCCCTAGTACAAGAGGCCCCATCTGGAGATCAAGTTGATACTGATGGAATGTGAGCATATGAGATGGCCACCAAAAGCCCTCAAGAAGGTGAACTTGAGAGAGACTCAAAAAGGGGAAAGGGGCCATCTGAAGGGGAACATGAACAAAGATGGTTGTCCACTTTGTGCAAATGATACTAGTTTGATGTAGAGGACAAAAACCTCTATATTTGGAAGCATTTCCACCCCAAAGACACAACCCTAGAAATAAGGAAGCGATTATCCTTCCTTTTGGAAATGTATAATGAATATTCCCAGCTTAATATTCCTTTAAATTACATTTTTTTAGCCTAAATGCTCTAGGTCTGCTAGACTTTATGAGGATTGATCCACAATGGCTGTCACCAATAATGACAAGTGCCACATTTTTGAAACTAGTCATGGAAACGACATGCCAAAAACATTTTTTTAGAATTAGACATGTGGATGGTTAAAAAGAAACATGGCAGAGTTGTATAAATGTATAATAAAGCATATGTAGAAAAGCAAATGCTAGCTAAGGAAGTGGCCTCTTTGAAGAAACAAATTCAAGAGGCCACCAAGGCTAAGGTAAGGGTTTTAAACCATTTCAAGACAATTTTGAAAGAAGAGCTGACACTTTTGGATGGTGTACCATTGGATGGGCATGCCATCAAAAATTTGGAAACATTGGTTGAGCTATTGCTCAAGAAAAATAAGGAGCACCCTATGCCCAGAGATGAGACCCAAGAAATACTTAAACAAATCACCACAGTGGAAAATATCTGTAAAAGTACTTGTTGGCCATTTTTGGCCTACATACTAAAATTATAACTAATTTAAAAATCTATGAACTTCATCAAAAAATCTATAGACTCCATGAAAAAAGCTATGGACTCCATCATAACATCTATGAAATCCATCAGCATTTACAAAACTACAAGGTGGAAGACTTCGGGTTTCTGAATGTACTTTGCTTAATTTGGCAAGTAAGTTGCAAGTCATGAGAAAGCCGAAGTAAGCAAGGGCACTTTTCAAAAAATTTGAAGGTCCTTTTAAGTCAAATTCAAAGAGTGAATTCTTTCAGTAAAATTGTCCAAGTGAATTTTTTTCTCAGAAAAGTGGTCCACAAGAAATATCTGCAAGAAATGGACCATTTCAGGAAAGCTGAAGGGCACTTTTCTCAGCAAAGTGGTCCACTTTAAATTTTTTGAAGGGAAATTTCTTTGGAGAAGTGTACCAAAACAATAATTCTAAAGGGTATCTTTATTTTGAAGAAATGGTCCATTTTAACTTTGGTGAAGGGTCACTTTCTTTTCAAAGTGGACCATTGCAAATTTTATAAAGGTATTTTTTTAAAGGGAAATGACCATTGCAATTTTTTCGAAGGCTGATTTCAAAGCTTCAAAAGACCATTAAAAAATTATTGAAGGGTATATTTCCCTTCAGAAAGTCCTTTTCAACAAAGACAGAGGGTCATTTCTTTAGATTCTTTTAGACAAATTATCCACAGGAATTGTCCATTGTAAAAAAACCTGAAGACCTAATTCCTTCAGACAAAATGTTTGAAGGAATTATTCAAAGAAAAAAATCTAAAAAAATAGCCATTTGAATTTGAAATCTTGAGACAAATCCCTGCAGACATCAAAGATGGGTCTCGTTAAATAACCATTTCCATTTAACAAAGGTCAAAGGAAGTCAATGAATCTCAAGGGCAAAAGTGTACATGATAAGTGTCAAGGATGCATTCAACTCACAGGATGCATTCGATCAAAGGTAGCATTGCTAGGCTCAGATTCATAGATATGATGATTTCATCCTTATCTAAACAGAGTGAAGGAGCACACTAAGTTTTAAATACAAAATATCAAATCATGTACAATTGGCGAGGACATGCAGCTACCCATGACATGGTTCTCTCAACGCCAAAAAGGGAAGAGACTTGAATGCATGAGGGGCTCGAGGAGATTTACAGTGACCTTGGATGGTTCATTTCATGGTCAAAGTAGTTGCATGCTTTAAATTAAAGGGAGATCTAGTACAATAGTAGGGGTCTCGATCATCGACGACCTCTTCTCTCAGTTCTCCTTTCTCCCACAAGCCTTTTTCTTTTTCAGGGCCCTTTTCTCTATATATATCAGATGCTTTCCATTTTAGAAGAGTTCCCATTTTTTAGAAAATTTTCATCTTTCTGGGATATGGACATTCATTGAAAAACTAAAAAGTATGCTTTACTTGATTAGGCTCAACCTTATCAAGTCTATTGTAAGAACTACCTCTTGATGTAATAAGATGATTTATTTACATATCTCTTATCATTGATTAGTGCCTTAGTATGATTGTGCTTGGTGGATTTGTGAAGGAGATTTTTCATAGTCTATCAATCTTCTGCTTGCCTCTTTAATGTATTTTCAAGTGCTTGTAGGCTTGGATTAGTAATTCTACCTCAACCTCTTCTAGTGTGTTAACTTGATCTTAAGATTATGTAAGACATAATTGTCTTATGACTGATCTAGTGTGTTCAAGCATAGATTAGTGTCCATTTTAATTTGGTGCATTACCTAGTTAGCTTTCTTAGGAGCTGTTATCCCCTTTATAACCCTATTATCTATGAATAATTAGTTTATCATTATTTTAGGTGAGCATTAAAGAGGAATCCAACCTTCTCTAGAGGTTCAACCTCACTACATGATACCCATAGCTTGAGGTTGTCCCAATGCTTATAGCTAGGAGTGAGAGAGCCTAAGAAACTCTCCCACAAAGGGTGTAATCCTAGCACTATAATAGTTTTTGGCATGCCCAGTGGGACTAAGGTGAGGAATATTTTTGGTGTGTCTCTCCTCTATTAGCTTTTGGAAGTAGGAAATTATCACCAATGGTAGCTCCAAACCAAAGCTTCTAGTTATGAGTAGACCAGGTTTGTATTTTTTTAGATTTTAATCAAATCTTACATCTCACTTGACATATGAGGCTAATGTGAATAACTATGATGAATATCCCTATTATCTGCCTCCTTATTAATAGTCCCAAATTGGTCCTCACAATCCATATAATGCATATCTACCCTATCAAGCCCCTTATTGATCCAAAATTTGAAAGCTTTGGTTGAAAGATAATTCATAAATAAGAACAACACACTTCAAGTAATGCTATCTATGAAAAGAGAGGTTTTATTTATCAAAATTGCAGACCCAAACATATGCTTATCTTTGAGAAGAGATGTCTAATTTCCATTTCGAGTTACATCTTCATTTATACATATTTTTAAGGTTTGGGGAGGATGTGGAAGGTCACAAATCTCAAGGAAGATGAATTGGTTTGACTTCCATGATTTACAACAATACAGAATTCAAGGAATTACTATTTTTAGAAACTTACTATTTTTAGACTACACTACTAAAATTGAAATTTGGGACACTTCCATTGGGTTTTAAGGGGTCAAAATTCATCAATAAAATATCGATGCCATCTCACGATGTTCCCCTAATTATTGTCTTTCCAACAGTTCAAATGGTGAGTCAATTGGAGCTATGGTGAAAAAGTTATGGCTCCCAGAAGTTCCGCCATCAATTGGGGTAGACCCATCACCTGAATTGTCATTTAAATTGTTATCCAGATCATTCCTCACTCCTTGAGAGGCAATGGTCCCCACTGCATCAATATTTTTCATCAGGTGTGGTAGTTGTACTTTGATTTGATTCTTGATGCATACTTAGAAGGGACTATGATTTATGGAACTGTGCAGGGCCAAATTGTCCACCATTTTTGTCTGACCATCAGTATGTGGATGGAAGGACGTGAAATTATTCAACTCAGTATCTATTTTCTTCTGTTGTTGTGTTGTTTGTGTAGTCAGGGATGTAACATTGGCCCTTTTGGATTCATGTGGCTTGACCACCATGAGAACAAATTTCTTGGCACTAATCAGAGAGACAGATGTAGAAGGTGGTACTTCCGGTACCCTATAGCATCGTGTTCCAAGAGTGAGAGTTATCCTTCTAGTTCTTGATTCATATATACCATGTCAATCATACATGAATAGCTAACTAAAGAGTAGATCACAAACATCTAGATTGACCACATCACATAAGACCTCATCTTGGAAAGGTTGTATTGCATATGAGAGAAGACATTGGTGGGTGACATGAAGGTTTCTCCCTAGACTCAACCATCCAATACTGTATGGTTTTGGGTGAGGCTTCATGGACAGATTTAGGATTTTCACAACATTAGTAGAGATTAAACTCTTTTGACTTCCACTATCAAGAATGAAATGTAGAGGCTTACCTTTCACCCATAACTTAGAGTGAAACAACCTTTCCTTGTCATCTAGCATCTTGTCGTGTGTCTGTGATGAAGCAACAATGGCTTCAGGATCATCATCTATAATTTCTTCTTCAACCTCTTCGACTATAGGGTCTATATGAGGTAGAGCAGAGGATTGTGACTTAGAAAGAAGTGATTTGATAGCTCAACATTATTCTTTGGAGTGATTTCCAGATTTGTGATAATCACACCACTTCCCAGTATTTCCTTCCTTTTGCTTCTAATTTTGGCCTCGTGTTTAACCTTCTTTGTCACTTTTCCATTCTGAAGACTGATTATTTATATTCATTCTTTCATGCTTCTACTCAATCTTCACTACAAACTTGTATGCCTCACTGATGGTTTCTAAATTGAAGAGTTCCATTTCTCCTTATATGTACCATTGTAGTCTGCCACAATATTTAAGAACCTTGTGTTTCTCACTTTCTTGGATGCCTAATCTTGTAGACAGAGAATGAAAAATGTCAGTGTAATCTTGAACAGATTATTCCTTACCTTGGCAAAGTTGTTTCCACTCTATATACAGATCGTCATATGCTCCAATGGGGTAGTATTCTTCCTTTACAGCATCTATGAAATCATCCCATGTAGGTTCTGTCTCAAGGCCAATATCATCTGCACTGAATCTCTTTTTGTACAATTCCCACCAATTTTTGATAGGCAATGATGCTTTCAGAAGAGCAAAATTAATCTTCTCTTTATTGGTGAAATTATTTATAGAAAAATAAGATGACAATTGATCCAACCAATTTTCTACTACATCAGCATTGGTTTTGCCTTCAAATGTAGGGATATCAAAATTCACCTGAACCTTGAAGGGTGTTGGGGCACTGAAAGGATGTGCAGGTGTGGATGAGGAGACAAAATTTCCCATCGAGATTTGTTGGAGGATTTGAGTGAATTTTTGTAGCATCTATGCTTGTTTCTATTGGAGGGCTTCATTCACCATTTCCCTGAAAGGATCGGATGCCTTGGTGTTGTCTGCCATTTGAAGTCATTTGGAGTGAATAGGTGGATATTCTGCTGGTTCTATTTTCCACCCAAGCTTCCTGTAATGTAACCTCATCCTCGGGATCATACACTCTAAAGACAAACCACTATGATACCACTGATCCAAAACTCAAAAGCTTTGGTTGAAAGATTATTTAGAAATAAGAACAACACACTTCAAATAATGCTATCTCTGAAAAGAGATGTTTTATTTATCAAAATTGCAGACCGAAACATATGCTTATCTCTGAGAAGAGATGTCTAATTTCCATTTCAGGTTACATCTTCATTTATACATGTTTTTAAGGTGTGGGGAGGATGTGGAAGGTCACCAATCTCAAGGGATATTAATTGGTTTGACTTCCATGATTTACAACAATACAAAATTCAAGGAATTACTATTTTTAGAAACTTACTATTTTTAGACTGCACTACTAAGATTTAAATTTGGGACACTTCCATTGGGTTTTATGAGGTCAAACTTCATTGAGAAAAGCTCCATTCCATCTCACGATGTTCCCCTCATTATTATGTTTCCAATGGTTCAAATAGTGAGTCAGTTGGAGCTACGATGCAAAAGTTATGGCTCTCAGAAGTTCCACCATCAATTGGGGTAGACCCATCACCTGAATTGTAATCTGAATTATTGTCCGGATCACTTATCAAGGCTATGATGAGCCTTGGCAAGTTTCTCATGATCTATATATGCAATAACATTATCATGATCCCTCATATAGACAACAATCCCATCATAATATTGATCCTCATTGACCCCATCATATACCATCCATATCATCACTTAGGTAAACTCTAATAAGCCTTGAGAAGCATGCTCTGTAATTGTGCTAATATAAATTTTATTGTCAAAATGTCCCTACTCACTAGATCCATTATGTGAGAGGGTCATTGGGAAAAATAAAAGCTGAATGGGCCCTTCTTGAGAGAGAAAATTGGAACATACTCATAGGTGACATGATGGATATAGGTGGTTACAATTAGAGCATTGAGGACATGAAATTGATGATCCAAAGAACATTATTCACCTCAAGTGATACTATGTTTAAGTGAATTTTTGTATTGTCTATAAGGACCATTTCAAGTTGTATCATTTTATCACTCTTCTTCTTTGTACTATACCATTTTATCATCCTATCATCATACCAACCTATCACTTTTTCCTATCACCTATCTATTTTACTATTTGAGTTCATTTCTCCCTCCCTACCTAGCCAAGCCCACACTGATTACCATCAATGCCACATCCGAGCATGATAGCCACTACCTATGACTATCACCATTATCTCCACTTCCCATTAAGATGCCAAGCTTGTGAACCATGACTACATAGGTGTCACTAATCTTACCATGTGACACGGACCCAGTGTGGCATGCAAATGATTCAATGGCAAACCGTGATTATCATGCACTATTATCATTAGTCATGAAACTCTTTTGGCCCTACTATTATCCAGGGAAAGCCTAAAGGCCAAATACATGTCATTTACCATTCACTCACTATTGGATCTAAGATAGAGGGAGATAACTCAAGTGCAAGCAGTCAAAAGAAGGTTTGAAACTTCCAAGTTTTATCCCAAGTTTTAAACTAGTCCATTTTACCAGGTTTTAAAATTTGATAAAAGATGTGCATTTTGATAAAAGTTGATAAACTAGTCAAGAATATTTTTGAATGAGTCCATTCTACTAGGTTTTATCATTTTGACAGAATAATTCATATTTGTGATCATAATATATTTAGGGATGCATAAAATGTGCATATGTTTTAAGGTTAAGCTCAGTGCATTAATATCTGATATGGTCCATTTTACAGGTTAAATATGCATATGACCCTGTACTAGAAATTTGACCACCAAAGGTCTAGAACCCCATTGAGGATAGACCCTTTGTTTTGAGAAGGGAAAGTGGACATTGACTATTACCAACTAAGGAATAAGTTGATTAAGGAAAGAAATAGCATAGTTTTTACAAAATGTGAACAAACTGAATCCATAATTTATTAACAGAGAGAAAATCCAAAACATATGAAACAAGAATAGATATGCGAAAAAAAGGAAAATGTTTCACATAATCACATTCACAGTGTGTTTGTAAGCCTCCTTTGCATGAAGGTGCTAGAGAGAATAAATAATTTAGTTAAAAATTCAAATAAAAGTAGTGAAGATTCTAATAAATCTGTTCAAAGAACATCTATCTTTAGTTTGCCTATACCTACTATTTCTTGAGCCCTATTTCTCCTCGGTAGAGGCCCACTATACATAATGTTAAGCTCATCTAGGCTTTTGTCTATGTTAGTAATTTATTTTTATACATAAGGACAAGCTCTCATATGCAAGGTCATATGCACTAGGAATTTGACAAATAGAGCTATAAAATAGGGTGTATAGTAGCTTCTATAGTGTTTTCCAAGCTTTAATATCTTGAGCTCTATTTTTAATTCATATATATTTATTCATCATTTCATGCGTATTTATGATTTGACATGCCTAAATGTACTATATTCTTATTTACGAGGTGTGTGGATGAAGCTTCATAATTATTTTTTATGGGGTCATCATGTATATGTGCATTTAAGTATATTTAAAGGGTTACTCTTATCAGATTTCATGTGTTTGTGTAGACTTCCACTTTGTAAGAGTGTGTCAATCCTTGTTTACTATATTCCCATTGTATTATATGGTGTATACTTATTATTGGTGACTTCTTCATTTATAACATTCACTAAGCTTATTAAATATGGCCATTAACCTCTTTGATAGAAGCTGCAATTGAATTTTTTATATTTACATATAATATCTATGGATTTGATATTCTAGGATTCAAAAAGGTTATTGCTAACCTTTGAAATATACAACAAGCATGTTTTGATTCTTTTAAAGCTTTCAAAATATAATGTATCCATTACAAATTCTCTATCTCGTCTACTACATATAAATGTTTGATTTCCTTTTCCTTGAATTATCACATGAGGCATTGCCATATTATATAGATTGTTTTTAAATGAATTGGTATTTATGTTTCTATAATGTGAAAATACAGTCTCTACTTTGGAATGTTACACTATCTAGAGAAAATGTAATGACTTCTCATATGTACATTTCCTTGATGGAGGATCATAATATATACTTTCAATATAGGGTATCAATTTCATGAATAGTGGTTGCCCTAATTATTCCATGATTGCTATGTTACATTTCCAACTACTTAGATTATCCTACCCACTGACACACCATTGTACTCTCTTGGCAACCTTTACGGTGGTTTCTATAAGCAGTTCATAGGTATGGGTTAGTGTTGTAAAGGATATTCTTAACTTGTTTGAATCAAAGTTATTATTTATTAGAAATTAATACTATGAATGTTAAATTCTCTAGATTTAAGATGCATGAGTGGGAATTATATGATTGCCTCAAACAACTTTATGCTGAGATCAAACAAATGGTATGCATTTTTAGCTACTACACTCGAAGGTGAATTTGAGTTGTATTATTTTTTTGTTGGTGCTAATCTATTGTGACATGCATTATGTTAGGATAAATAATTTGACCAGAAGTCCTCATTACGTATAAGGGCTAAGTTTAGACATTCCCCTTGACCCCTCAGAGATCAAAATAAGAAGCTATATAGAGCATCAATAATTACATATGGTATTCCCATTGTTTTGAGATAGCCATCCCTTACCCGTGAATAACCAAGGGGGAAATCTCAGTATGAGATCAATTATTTATCGAATAAAGATGCATAAAAGGGGATAACATAGGTAATCATATTGATAGTCTATTTATTTTCAATAATATTCTTGCCGCATATGTAAAATACTCAATATTTATGAACTTTGAATTCATATTTTGTTTTTTTACATTTTTTTAATACTACAGGAGAAGGGGATGAAAAAGGTGAAGAGGGTGTCCATGAACTTCCCAGTGACTATTTCTCAGGAGATGTATGGGTACCCTTGTCTATCGTTAATGTTTGATTGTTTCTCATGTTAAATAATGTTTCTTTCTTCCCTCTTAAAAAAATCAAAAGTAGAATACTTTTGACATGCCATATGTTTTTCTATGGTTTTTTTTTGTGTATTATTTTGAAGGTGTGTAGCGGAGCCATGTGGATGTGGGTAATAGTGTTAAATCTTGACTCCTTGCCAAGCAAACTTACTATATTATCTGAAGATATCTATAGTTGATAAATTATGATTTGGCTATTTTTAACTAAGATTGGATATAAAATGTTATGGAGTAGTAGGATATTGCTTATGCTACATGTTTACATTTCTATGAGTTAGTTGTAGTGTATATGTTTACATTAAAAACATGTTAAGTTGTTATTTTAGCTATATTTTATGATGTCTATATATCATGGTCTAACTACCTACTTGTTGTGAGGTTGATGCAGGAGAACTCACCCCTCATAGTGTGACAGAGGGAGAGCATTATTAGAGAGGGTGATGTAGATGAAGATGTTGGAGGATGACATAAAAATTAGTGAGAACCCTGATACACCACAATAGTTAGCACATGTTAGAATGCATTAAAAATGGTTCGCACATGGTGTGTTTATTTCTACTTGCATTGGAAAGTTAATTTCTAAGAGTTTGATAATATAGTTAAATAACATAATGAATGCGCATTTGGTACATTTTATCATTAATGCTTGTAGAAACATTATTAACATAAATAGATTAAAAATTTTTGGAAAAATAATTTATATAATTATAATTTAATTTTCCAATGGCAATAAAGGATGATTAACTAATTTAGAAATTACAGATTTTCTCTTTTTTATGTTAAAAATAAATGGAAATGGAAAAGGGAAAAAAAAAGGAAAAAGACAATAAAAAAAGTCAATTAGTCTTAAAAAAAAAGAAAAGAAGAAAAACATTAAATATGAAAAAAGAGGAAAGTAAAAAAAAATAAAAAAGAAAAGAGAAATCTATAAAAGCAAAGTACGCCCTTCTTATTAGGGAGCATGGAATATGAAATGGGGGAATATTAGTTAAGATACAAAGAGCATGGAAGATAGGAAAAAAAATGAAATGGAAAAGAAGAGAAAAAAAAGGGAATTATTTAAAATCAAGCAAATTCACTTCAAAATCTAAAAGGTAGGCAATGCATTCAATTTCTAAGAATAATCTTAATAAATTGTGTAAATTTGATATTATGTTCGATATATAACAATAATTTTTTTAAAATCCATGAGTCTAAAACTAGATATCTGAGTAAAACTATGTTATAATTTATAAAAAGAGTTATCTATAATAGATATAGTATATAGTAATTGTATAAGCCAATACTATATCGAAAATGTGGAATTCCCTTAGTATGAAAGTCTCATTACTTGTATCATCGTTATACTAAATTTAAAAAATTTGGATCACTATAGAGGAATATATTTAATATTATATAGGAATATATTTAATATCCAGGTTAATGTTATACTTATATGCAGGAATATATTTATTGACATGCAATGACTTTGGAAGTATAATTTATAATAAATGAAGACAATGACATTATAATTAATACTTTTTTACTATTTCAAAAGTAATTGGTTTACCAAATAGTCATTTAATAAAAATAATAACTAGTAGTAAGTACATCAAACTTTATTAATTTATACTTATGATGACCTGCTACAACATTAAGTTTGGTATATGTAGAGGTATCTAATTTATGAGATATACTTATACCATGGACTGGTAAAATGAATTGTAGCGACTAGTATTTGCTATGTAGTGAATTATATCTAGTATGCAGTGACTTTCTTAGGCATCATATGCTATGTAATGAATTGTATATGTTATGTAGCAACTTGTATCTGATATCTGGTATCTCGGATGGTTCATAGCCTAATATATATACTGTCAGAATTAACTTTCCTAGGTGTCATATGTATATTGGGACCTATGTTAATGTAGGCATTGATCCTTGATATAAATAATAGATTTATAAGATAAAGCTAAACTATGTAAGGAAATGTTTATGGTATAGATAAAGATAAAGAGTAGTATGTTTTCCTATGGTAAAATATTGTTTAAAACCACCTTTTCAAGCATCTATAAACCCTCATCAAATCCTTGTAGCACCTTATTAATATAGCAAATGATATATACACATAAATTATATAAAATAACCTAAAGATATCTTTTATATACAGAGGATTTTTATGCAAAAAATATATAAAGAAAACCTTCAAGTTACCCTCAAGTTGTCTACTCCTTTTTTTCTAGTTTTTCTCTCTCAGAAATGACTAGGAATGGTGGTGTCCCTCATAAATTCATTCCAATTCAGCCAAAAATTTATCTATCAACTACACCTCTAGGATCTGCTCATTCAAGATACTAGAAATCATTCAAAAAAAGATGTGTTGTAATACTTTAAATGCACTACTTACATCAATTTCTACCCTCAAGCTCCCCATGACTTTGCAATTACATTGTATACTAGGGTATCTATATATGATGGGAGATCTTGTCAGCTTAAGAAGACAATTTCAAAGTTTAAAGATGTGGATTTGGTTTTAATGCCTGCATGGCAATAAAATGAAAATTTTTGGTGAGTCGAGGATTTGTGATTTCTAGGTAAGGATTGTTGCTTTGATTGCTTTGGAAGGCCATGGTTATTCCATTATATGTTTCAAACAATGTTTTATATGACATTGATTCTCAGTGGCATGATTTGATATCTAACAAACATTTCCAAAAATTAATTCTCATGCCTTTTGTGTAAGAACATCTAAAATTTATGTGAGTTTCTAATTTATGATGATTGACGTAATGTGTAAGGATGAAAGCATCAAATATAAGATGGAGAAAATTGAAGCGATATAAGATGGATGCCTATTTATCATAAGAGAAGGTATTCATGCTAGATTGGATTTATTTTTGAATTGAACTTAATCAGTTCTATTTTATAGAGACAATAGGATTCCCACTAAGAGGGATGAAATAATAATGATTAGAGGAAAAATTGAGAGATCTACAATGATATATCATATTACTAGATGATTGTTACAATGGTATATAGTCAAGCGTATATTGTTGCTAAGGGATGGGATTTTCATCTTTAATTATGATTTTATTTTGATATTTGTTCCTTAGTAAGACAACATGGAAAAAATTTTGAAAGTTGAATGTAGGACACCAATTACATGTGTACTTAGCTCTCTAAAACATAATAAAACTATGAAGGGGAATTATAATGTAGAATCCTTTATCTTTTAGAGATTGTTGACTTACTCCATGAGAATTTTTATTTTAAGGATTGATGAAACCATAGAGAGTTCTTGATCATGAGATATAAAGGAACTTTGATATTATATTTTATTATCATTTGAGTACTTACATAGGGTGCATGATATATTATACAAGTACTCATATATATGGATTTTACCCTTAGTTAATAGATGGATTTAATGAATCATAGTGTCTGAGGGACTGAAACTATAACCATTTTAAAACTGTATTCTAGAAATGAAATGAGATGTGTAAATAAATGATATAATAGGTTTATGAGTTCTCTATTTCTTTACAAATAATTAAATGACTGTTAGTTATATGTATTCAGTATTGAATACTTGTGTGCGGTACATATTATGAGAGTGTTAATATGCATAAATGTTTTATTATATTTAGAATATAATGGTGCATTGTGATGCATGCTTATAAGTTTTAGTAGTATGTAATTTAAAATTATGGTATACTTGGGTGGTATAATCTTATACTTGCTTGATTATTATTATGTATGTGGATCGTATGATTCTTAAAATCATGAGTTTGGCTATGTGTATTTATTTAGTTGTGAACTATGATAGTATGGGATATCATAGAGTAATACAATATAAATGTATGTTATACCCCAATGGTACATAATATAATTGTTATATCTAGACTCACTCTATGTTTGACAAACGAAGTGTATGTGTGATGGTTGTTACTAAGAATAACATGTTTTATGATAATTGGTAGGACTTTGTGTATGTGTGCATAGAAATTTTAAGAGCGTAGTGTATGCTAAGAAAGAATATTATGTGTTTCATGGAAATTGTGACTTTCTTTTTTATGTCTAGTTGTTTTAATAGAAGCTTATGTTTCCATGTATTTTATACTATATTATGTGATTGATTATGGAAAAATAGTAGTTATGTCTTAGAATATGAGACTATGGTAATATGGGTTATAATATGGTTAGAATGTTTGAAAATGATTGAGGATACTAAAACCTATAATTAATTGTGTATTTTACCTGGATAGTATTAATTGTAGACATTTTATCTAGTACAAGATAGAAAATAATGTAAGATTCATTCATATGTTCGATAGAATAAATGTATGCTTTCATTACTCCTATGTTTAGCATGTTATATGATGTGTTTTCTATTAGGATGCAAATTATATGAATCTTGTGGTTGAATTATATATGACTAATATGCATTGTTGATATTGAGTAATGAGTGAGATGGACTTCACCGGCTTACTAACATCACAATGCGAGATCAAGGCAATCCAATTAAGCAGTGTGTATGAATTTTGACCAATCTATAGATTGCTATTAACTATTATTCTTGAAAACTTAGATCAAATTATGTTTAGTAAGACATTGTCATTTCATGAGTATGATTTACATGTTTGTGAGAAATCTTGCAATAGAATAGGTTTTCTATGATACACTGTATGTTCAATTTTAGAAATCATATAGTACACGGGTACTTGATTGTCTCTTTAGATACCTACACCATTACTATATAATCATTCATGAAGGGAAGGGAATTTATTGCTGGGATTAGTTCTGGGGATCATTGGTTTGTGGTTGGTGTGAAAAAGTACTCAAATGATGCTTTGCCTCCCCATAATAGTACTTGCTTGGAGACAACACTTGAGATTGCCATATGTATTGGAGAGTCTAGGGAACTCATGCTCTAGGGATCCATGTATCTTATTTATATACATTTTATTATGTTGTATTTATTTTTGGAAACATTATCATGAAGAGTTGTAATTAATTATTTATTGAGGATTGATAACAATGATTGTGTTCTGAACCAGCAGTGGATGGATATTTGTAATTACTTTCTATGTTTGTATCATGATGTGTTTTCTTATGTTGATAAGTGATCTGAGATGTATGACCTCATATATTTATTTTACAGTTATCTCTCTTAGATTATGTTGTAAGATCATTGCTTAGATTCTCATGGTAAAATATGTTTATAGTATATGTGTTAACCAAAAACCAAATTGACCCGAACGAGATTGTTAGATGTGGTATTAGAGTTATGGATAAAACTCTAGGACCTAATGAGTCCATTAGCATTTTAGTGTCTTTCTATTCACAAGTGTGAACCTAGTGACATAAAGTAGTGCAATAGTATTTTGAATTCGTGGTACCTCAGTGCACAACCATGTTACACCATGAATGGAGTTTGGAGTTTTGATAAATCCTCCTGTATGGCTTGGTGACTATTGTAAGTATGAGACATTTGTGAAATATGTATTAGGAACATTTATTGTATACCCTCAGCAACACTCCTACCATTTTGAGTTGTTAAGGGGTTGGTTTATCAAATGTCCTAATGGGGATGGTTTATATATGGGTTTGGAAAGGTGAGTACATAGCATAGTTCATAAGATATGAACCAAATATTTTTAACATAGTCTAATCACTTAGATCAAACACCTCAAGAATGATTACATCCATCTTGGTAATCATCTCACCTCACCATTTGTGTTTTATGTTATGAATGTTTTATAAGAAAAAGATGATTCTCAATTAAGTATATGTTTTTTAGTTTTTATGTCTTATATACACTAATCCTAAGAGTACGAAATCTTATAAGACCATTTTTATTTAGTTGAGGACCACCTAGTATGGTGGTAATTTTCTTGTAGTAGAATGTAAATGTCTTGGTTGAGAATTACTTTGTGTTAGGAGTTTGTTTTTGGTTTGGCACCTTATGACCATGTGGATTAGTAAGAAGTGTCATCTCTCATAGTGGGCATATAGGTGAGTTATCAACCCCTCACTATGCTTGACATCATTATAAGCCTACTAAGAGGATTCATATTTTCATGAAGTTAATTTAGTGCTTCCTTAAATGGGAACTTGATTCTGAAATGTTGTTTGGACCTTATTCCCTTGATTTCATGGGCTAAGTGTCTTCTACATCTTCTTGAGAGAGAATTTGCAGAATCATATGGAATGATACATTTATGTGGATTAGTATTTTCTTCTAGTTGTGGAAGTAGGTTATGATACCACTCATGCAAGATTGGTGAGTAGTGATTTATCAACTGGAGTTGTGGTGTTATATATTTATCATGTGAAAGTAATTAAGAGTTTTGTTGTTGAGATGTTAGTTCCCTACTTTCCACTTGTTATTTTTTCCACAATACAAAATTCAAGGGCTCTAATGGTCTTAGCTTTTATATAAAAAACATAGGTCACATCAACAATAGATTTTTCCATTTTTAAACAACATTTTTTTAGAACCTTTTCATCTATTTTACTATTAATCTCCCAAAATATAACATAGTGCCCTAACTCAGTTGACATATCTGCATAGTTTGTGAAGTCAAATAGCTCAATATTTTCTTTGATCAAGTGTTTGGTAGTCTTGTAAACAACTATTTGTAAATATTTCTCAGTTGTCTTATCAATGTTGATTGTAATAACAAGGTTCTTCCAACCTATATATGACAACTATGGCATAGAATTATAAATTTTAGTAACTCTTATAACATCACCAAGCATGTACATGTAAAACCCTATATGCAGACAAAGACAATAAAGGTTCTAGATTCTCCATAACATAGGAAATTTCAAACACTATAATCTAGACTTCCATGTATTTTGGTTAAATAAAACCAAATTTTCAAACACAAATAGAAAAATGCAAAATGCAAACTAAAATTATGTATTAGAAAATGATGAGATAGAATGCACCAGTAAATGTTGTGAAAACAACCTCATAATCTTGATCAAATTTCACATCTATCAGACTAATTGGTTTAGATTCTATATAGTAGGTATTAGCTACATTATGATTCAATTTCAAGTCTTAAAGACATAAATGGAGTGGAATGAATTCAAAATATGCAATATTAGGTACAAGTGTGAAATTTGTATTATCTAGTGGAATTTTGGGATATATATTAGTAGAAATTGCACATTTAGAAGAAGTGTAATCTCTACCCAACAATGGTAGATCAGTTGCATAATGTCTCTCCTAGTTTCCTTAAATAAGGCTCCATAGAACCTCATGATAGAATGAACATACTTGGCATTGGGCAAAATCCATGAAATAACTCCATACCAATTCTCCATGCTCTTAGATTTTTCATATATTGCATATAACAAATCTATATCAGGTTTCAATAATTTACAAACACATTCTCTAATAGAAGGTTCTATGATTCATTCACTAAGTTTTCCTTCCTTGATATCCATAAAAATTTCTTGCCATAATTTATCAAAGTTCTTGAAAGCATCTACTATGATATATGAAATATTTTATTGCATGTATTGTACCTCATTTGAATAGAGTAGTCTGCATATGAGATGGAAATACAAGGATTGTTGAGAATCATGACCAAATACAGCTTCATCTAAACTTCATGGAAAAACCTTCCTACTCTTCTTTGAAATTTTATTAGCTTCACTACAGAAAATAGTTGGAGGCATAGATAAAGATATAAATACCCTTTGGTATGAATTTATTTTCTACAATAGATAAATTCCAGGGATCTTCCCCCAAGCGTGATTGGATATACCTTGAAATCTATAGACAACACTATGAATTGCTTCAAACTAAAAAAACAAGTAATCTCACTGTGAAATTAAATCACCATACTTGTATATTTATAATTGCAAAATCATATCCAATACATGAGAAGTGGAAGGCCAATAGCACTAAAATATGTCAAAGATTCTAAGGTGTAAAATATTGAAATACTTAAAACTAAATAAATAACCTATTCCCAAAAATCTCAAAAAATAAAAGCTATAATCCATGAAATTGATTTTTGTGGAACAACATTCATTTAAAGCCTAAGTATCACAAGCCAAAAATACAAATAGTAAATACACTCAGGTTGCACTTATAGATGTTGATAGAATAAAATGCCAACATATCTGAGGTTAGAAGAGGGGAACTGTTTTGCACAAATAGTAAAATTCAGAAATCTTGGCTAAAATTTTATCCAAGACATTTATTTATAAGACTAAACTCTTCTGATAAGTATTTTGATGGAAATCAACATTGTAACCCTCTAGAATAATCAAGAGAATCTCAAATCATGCAGGAACTTATGAGGATCTTCCACCTTTAAGTTCCGAGTATCTATCTTAGCATGTTTTTTCCTCCTCCAAGCATAATGTGAATGTGATTTAGTATTCAGAAATCTAGAACAAATAATAACATAAATGAGAATGATAATGCCCATTATTTTGTTCCTTTTCTATTTTTTGTTTCATGTTAATATAAGATGTTATAATGTCTATTATGGTTCAGTGTTGTTGAGCCTAAGTTTTAATAACATGTATGCGTTATAGACATTGCCCATATGCATAATGTTTAAAACACTACATGTTAATGTAAATATCCATATAATTATCCCCTCACCTCCATGCACTTACCCCTTACATCTATCATGGTATCTCTTGTTTAACTTTAGGGACAATAGCTAGTTACCTGTATGGACTATGAAAACATTGTATCTTTGTGTATAAATGTTGTCAATTATTAGTGATTTAAAATCACATGAATTTAATATAAATAGAACCACATATGGACTTTTACTTTGCATAATTTCAAATAGATGATTTTATGCTAAAAAATGGCTTGAGTTCCCAAGCATAAGGCTTGGACTTAAACACATAATGAAATCCATATTTTTTTACTAAAAATGAAAAATATCTAACTTATACCATTATAAATACTATGAATTTCATTGATATATTTCCTAAAACTATTATTACAACATCAAATGCACTCTCCTCTTATAGACACCTAAAACTAGCCACTAATGATCTTTAACCAAGATTTTGACTAATTTCAATCAAATGTGCACAATTTGGCTTAAAAACACTGAAACATATTAAATGAGTTGAAATTGTTATATAAAAATGTTGACTTTGGCTAGAGTATCACTAAATGAATAAATGAAATTTATGAGATAACTAAATTTAATCAGATCAATTCAAATCAAAATGACATTTTTGCACCTAGATGCTTTGTGTTGCTCTTTTCTATAATTTTTTTTGGATGAGACACATGTATTTGTTATTTTATTCTAGAATCATCCTAAATGGGATAGAGATTCCAATGCATCTAACATCACATCCTAATTCTAATCGAGATAAATTTTGATCTAATAATATGACATTCTGATCAATTTGATTAATTTATACACCAAGGGCCAAGATTTGCACCAAAAGTGACTAATCATGTTTAAGACTAAACAATTGTAATTAAGATCTTAAGTTAATTTTCCATGTAACTTGTTGAATAATTATTTTTTGGAAATTGATATTGAATAACTGCATCATCAATTGACATCTTTTCTTAGAAAGACATCTCTAGGCCATAAATGCATAAAATATCAGAATTAAGCCCTCCCATGCCTCATTAATACCTTCCATGCCTCTTTCATGCCTCTCTATACTAAATATTTATGTGGGAATTTATTGAGTTTGGCCTCCAAAATTGAATGGATAGTTAGCCACACATCATCTTGAGATCGACAGTTTGGGTTCATATGATCATTTGAGAAAATCTATAAATAGGAGGTATCACACTCATAATTTTAACCTCTCTTCGTGTAAAGTTATAATGTTAAAAATATCCCACAAGCCATTGTGATTAGTGTTATAATGTCAAATTATTGATCCGAGACAAGCCAAAGGTGCCAAGAGGAGTCAAGGTAGACACACTCCACTGATGAATATCTCTTAGAGCACAAGCCAAGCAAGCCAAAGAAGGAGCCTTTTGGAGCAATCAAGGGTTTGGTGAGAAATTAGTGTTTTGTGTTCATATTTCTCATTTATTTCCATTTCTAGTTATGTTTTCAAATGGTTTATCCTCATCAAGCTCCCCTTAGTGATTAGGCCTAGAGATGTTATGCTAGTTAGTGTATTTCTTTCATTTTAATTTCATTTTGGAACTAACACCACACTAACCATCCTCTCTTGAGTTAAATTCCTAGTTTACATAATGGCATGTTTTGTAGGACATAGCATAATGCACTCCATCAACTAGAACCTATAAGCAACCTACTAATCATTTCCTTGTAGGATCTTGGAGTGTGAAAGTAAAGGAGGTAAAAATTTGAGCAAAAATCCATTTTTTTGGAAGTCATGATTTGTCCCTGTGGAGTCATGGGTTTGTCCTCATACTACAATCTCACCATTGAGACAGTCACTAAATCACCTAATCAAGGCAAAATATTAATGGTAAACCATTAATAGTTAAGTGATAATAACACAAATTTCATAGTCATGAGATTGTTTACATAAATCATGGGATTGCCTAACTGAGTCATGGGATTGATCACTCAACTTGCAGGATTGTCAACCTAAATTGTGGGATTGCCTAAATAAGTCAAAGTATTGTTGGTAAATTGTTAGCAATTAAATGACAATACCACAACTCTAATAATGGTGGTATTGACCTAGAATTGGTAGGGTTGTTGACCCAAGTAACAGGATTATGATTCCTATTCAACCAACCGAGATAGTGATATTGCTAACTTGAATAGCGATATTATGAACCCAAATAAAGGTATTATTAGCCCTAGTAGTGATATTGTGGATTTTTGTTAAACTAACCTTAATAGTGATATTATATGTCTGAGTCAAAATTTTGTAGAGTAATGGGATTGCACTGTGGAGTAGCGAGATTACACAATGTGAAAAACCTTAGAGCTCATTTTTCAAAGATTATTTACTCAATCTCATAAGTTCTTCAAAGTAGGCAATCCTATTCTTATTTTTAGAAGTTGAAAGGTTGATTTAGAAGTTAATTTGGGTGTTTTTAACTAATCATACACTTCAATTTGGGGTTTAAAAATAACTTGGTGAAAATCATGTGCACTTCAAATTTTGTTTAAATTGAACATGCTAGTCTTCACACATTTGGTATTTGAGGCATAAAACAAATTTAAAAGAGATCTTTTATAGCTCAAAATTGTAGATACAACATATGCCTAATTTTGGGAAGAGATGTTTGTTTTCCTTTTTGGGCTACAAATCTATTTATACCTATTTTTAAATGTAGGAAGAGGATTTGGAAGGTCAGCAATATCGATGGAGATGAAATGATTCGACATCCATGAATTACAATAATAAAGAATTTGAGAAATTACTAATTTTAGAAACTTACTATTTTTAGACTACACTACTAAAATTGAAATTTTGGTCACTTCCATTTAGTTTTTAAGGGTCAAAACCCATAAATCCAAGATCTATGTAATATCACGATTTTCCCCTCATTCTTATCTTTTCAAGGGTTCAAACGGGGAGTCAAACTGAGGTATGCTTCAAAAGTTATGGCTCCTAGAAGTTGTGCCACCAATTGGGGTAGGACCGTCACCCAAATTATCACCTAAAGTGTTACCTAGATCATTACCTGAAGTGTTGTCCAAATTAGAGGGGGACTTTATTACCTCCCATGATTTCTTTAGAGAAACTTTGACCCAAAGTTTCATCTCCTAGTATTGTCTTCAACCCTTCTCCACGAGGGGTGGGGGAGGGATGGGAGGTATATAATTTTGGATTACCCCACTAGGATCGAAGGTTTGAGTGGTTAAACCTTCTCTTAGTATTGGAGCTAAGCCCTAGATGTATGATCACATTAGAAATCATGCTACACTAAGCAAGTGATGGATATAGTGGTTGTAAAAAGGGCTAGACCTTTTTACAATAAGCCAAGTGTTACAGACATAATTAATGTGTTTCTTATCTTGCATATTGACATGAAAGTCTTATGTACGGGATCCATCTAGAAATGTTCAAAAACCTATTAGTTTAGTTAACCTCACTTTTTCATACCTTGTTAGTTTAGAATTTAAGATGATTAGTTTGTTAATTTGTCTTTAAATTAATTTATTTTTGTATGGAGTCAAAACATGGTGTTAAAAAAAATGACATAACTAAACACATTGTCCCCAAATTTCTTTGAGCAAGGAAGCATTATGTTTCATGAGTCAAAAACATCTTCTTCCTTGTTCAAGATCATCATCATACACTTTATGTCATATCTTCTAATTTGGCACAGTTATGTTACCCATTTGAGTCTAAACCTTTTGCCACATTTTGTTTAAGTTCCTCATTTACAGTTTGAATTCAAAATTGGACTCTTCCAATTTTTAAAGGTTGATGTGTTAAATTGGGTTTTCCACTTTGCACTTGACTTGTTTTAACTTGAGTTCAATTCCTAATTTGAATTGAGGACTAGTTTTCAACTCAACATCATTATCATCATTTGGTAGGACTCAAGTCATCTTACATACCACTCACATTTTGATTCTTAGGCTACATTTTATACTATCCATCCTCTTTCACCTTTTGTCTTAAGTCCATTTGATAACACACTTTTTCCTTAGAGATTTTTCCAACTTCATTTGTGGGTATCATTTGAGTTTGGGAGAGTAGTTTTACACTACCAAAATCGTTTTGAAACCATTTTTGCCTTAGAGTCTTGAAAGAAGCATTTATCACACATTTTGAGCACTTTAGCATGGTTACACTATTCAAATTATTTTCCTAGTTTCTATAGCTTATGATATAATTTGTATCAAATCTCGCTTTCAAGTAGCAGAGATAGATCTCAAAAAGCTATGTCATGAGAGCAACATTACAAAAATCTATAGGGAGACATTGAGTTGTATTTCAAAGGCCCAATAACTCATAATAGATCACAATATGGTTTCAACATAGTCTATTTTTTATTGAGACAATAGTTGAATTAATTATGGACCTCTGGTGTATAAGAATTATGGTTAGTTATTGAGTGCCTGTGTTAAAAGTCAAGTTGAAATTAGTAGTTATGTACTAGTCAACTCAATTTCCCTTCACAAGAAGTGTATGTTACAACCTATGGAATGTAACATTTATGGTCAGTTATTAAGTGCCAGTATTAAAATTTGTGTTCATGTTAGTGATTATATGCCTGATAATTGAATTGACCATCATGTTGAGAGTATGTTAGTAAGTCATTAGCCAAGTTGAGCTAAGGAGAATTTGGGTCTAGATTCATCCTCCACTAATGAAATATGTCTTTCTATGGAATATTATAGCATGTATTAATCATCTGATGTGACAATTTAATTTATTGTGTTTTTCCATTATCTCAATTTGCATTTGTACATGATAATTTGATTCAAAATAGTGTTACATGAAAATTCTAGCCAGCATTCACACCAGTTAGAAAAAATCATTGGGCATATCTTTAGGGAATGTACTGTTAGGGTGTGGAGCTAAAAGCTTCACCAAGGAGCATACAAAACAGGTTCGGGTCAACACAGACGCCGGTGTCGGTTAGGAGCGACCGACGTCGGTCAGTTGAAGTTACAGAGGCGTCGACGTCGGCAGTAGGGTTGGCCGGCGATGGTCACAGGCGAATAGGCAGAAATTGACGTCGGTTACCTGCGTGTCCAGAAATCTATTTTCGTGGACAGAAGCGAGTGTTTGCATGATAAGTTTGAGTTGTGGACTCAAGATTGCGTCTCTATTATTAGCATTACTATTTTTAGAGCCCTTGTTGAAGAGGCTTAACTGTTTGTTGTAAGAGCATGCTCAAGTTTCCTATTTCTATATGTAGGAAAGATCTTCTTAGCTTAGTATGAGAGTTGAACTGTATGAGTAGAACATTGTGAATGTTTGAAGGACAGTACTGAGTTGCATCAATCCAGGTTGTTGGATTTGATTGTACTTGAGAGGGAGCTCTTGAGGAATAGAGATCTAGTGAGAGATCCTGTGTGCATCTGAGAGAGGTGTGGAAGAACGAAGTTTCTTCATTGTATTCCTATTGTAAAGAGTTTCAATACAAGTTTTCAGGGTGTTTTCTTGTATATCTTGTTCTGTGCTATTTATCATTTCAATTACTTATCTATCTGATTTATTTTCGTGTTTATTGCTTTTACAATTGTAATCTATTATTGGTTTGATCCCCCAACAAGTGGTATCAGAGCCTTGGTTACAGGTTCAGAGCTTGATATTTGGTATCAAAGCTCAGGTTCACTAACAGGTGGTTCAGATCTGTGTAGTGTGTTTGGATTACAGGTTGCTCACAGGGGTTTCTGCAAGGATTTCTGTTTGAGTGGGAGAAGCAATGGCAGAAGAAAGTAAATTGAGAATGGAAAAGTTTAATGGCAAGAACTATCAACACTAGAGAATGCAGATAGAGGACTATCTGTATCAGAAGGATCTCTACTTACCGTTGGGTGGGATAGCAAAGAAACCCAAGGATATGGAGGATGAAGAATGGGAAGTTCTTGACAGAAAGGCTCTGGGGTCTATAAGACTGAGTCTGGCCTCCACTGTGATATCTAATTTGTCACAGGCAAAAACAATGGTAGAGTTGATGACTACGTAAGCAAATATGTATGAAAAACCCTCAGCTTCAAATAAGGTATATCTTATGAAGCAGTTATTTAATTTACATATGAATGAAGGTGGATCTGTTTCTACTCATCTGAATGATTTCAATGGTATTGTGAATCAATTAAGCTCAGTAAATATAGTGTTTGATGATGAGATAAAAGCTCTTTTAATATTATGTTCTTTGCCTGAAAGCTGGCATGGCTTAGTAATGGCAGTAAGCAATACTGCATCTGCATCAAATATTTTGAAAGTAGAAGATGTTGTTAGTGTTATCTTGAATGAGGAAATATGCAGGAAAAGCACAGAAGAAACATCTGGGAACGCTTTAAGTTTTGAGAGCAGGGGAAGGCAAAAAGAGAAGAGCAAGAAAGGCAGAGCAAGATCCAAGTCTAAGGAGAAAGGCAGATCTAAATCCAGAAATGGCAGGAAGCCACAATGTTGGAATTGTGGAAAGATGGGGAACATAAGCAGAGATTGTTGGTCAAAGCCCAAGGAGGACAACCAGCACGAAGGAAAGGAAGAAGCCAAGATGGCAGGGATTGCACAGGATGCTTTAATTTTCTCTCTACATAATAATATAGAGTCTTGGGTACTAGATTCTGGTGCATCTTTTCATGCTACTCCTAACAGGGAATATTTCAGTGACTATATCCATGGAGATTTTGGAATAGTGTACTTAGGGGATGATGAGCCTTGTAAGATTACTGGCAAAGGTAAAGTGCAGTTGAAGATGTAGAATGGCAACACATGGGTGTTGAGAGAAGTGATGCATGTTCCTAGTTTGAAGAGAAATTTGATCTTTGCAGGTAAGCTAGGTGGTGAGGGTTGTACAGTAACTCTCACAGTAGATTCTTGGAAGGTGACCAAGGGTGCACTTGTTATGGCCAGAGGTAAGAGAGAAGGTACTCTCTATTTGTGTAATTGTGTTATTAACAAATCTCCTTCAGTTTTATCTACTTCAGATGTGGATGCTAAATTGTGGCACTCAAGGCTTGGCCACATGAGTGAGAAGGGGATGTCAATTCTTAAGTCTAAAGGTATGCTTTCAGATTTGAAAAGTATGGATCTAGAATTTTGTGAGCATTGTGTATTTGGAAAACAGAAAAGGGTTAGTTTTCTCAAGACTGGGTCTACTAAGAAAAGGCAGAAGTTGCAGCTTATTCACACAGACGTGTGGGGACCGGCTCAGGTAGCCTCTATTGGTGGATCACGGTACTATGTTACATTCATAGATGACGCCACAAGAAAGGTATGGATCTACTGTATTAAAAAAAATCTGATGTTTTTGAGACTTTTAAGATTTGGAAAGCTATGGTTGAGAATGAAACAGGTAGAAGATTAAAGTGCTTGAGATCTGATAATGGTGGTGAGTTCTGCAGTCTTAAGTTTAACTGGTATTGTTACACTCACGGAATCCGAAGGCAAAGGACAGTTCCAAGGACACCTCAGCAGAATGGTATTGCTGAAAGGATGAACATAACTATCATGGAGCGTGCAAGATGTATGAGATTGCATGCAGGGTTGCCCTTAGAGTTTTGGGTAGAAGCAGTTGACACCGCAGTGTACCTGATTAACAGAGGACCCTCTACAGCTCTGGATGGTGGAATTCCAGAAGAGGCATGGACAGGTAAAAAGGTCGATCTCTCATATCTCAAAGTTTTTGGTTGTGAAGCCTTTGTGCACATAGATAAGGAAAATAGAAAGAAGCTTGATCCTAAGTCTATGAGGTGCACGTTTATTGGCTATGGCTCAGATGATTTTGGTTTCAGATTTTGGAATCTAGGAACTAACAAGGTAATCAGGAGCCGTGATGTTGTTTTCAATGAAAGAGTGATGTGCAGTGATCAGATAAGGAAGCTAGATTAATCTGGGCAGAACAATAGTGAATTGGACAAAGTTATGGTCCAAAATGAGCTCACGGGAAAAAGAAATAATCACTTACAAGAAAACATAGAGACCGACATCGGCAGGTTAAGAACCGGCATCGACAGTACAGAAACCGATGTCGGTCATACAGAGACCGATGTCGGCAGACCAGGCACCGACGTTGGCCAGGAAGAACCGGCGTCGGCCAGTAACAGGTCTACAGGTGGCCGAGGTCGGTCACTGTCAGAAAATTTGGGTGGACAGATTGTTGAGAACGAGTCCAAGACACTGATCAGGAGGTCTGAAAGGGTAAGTAAGCCTCCAATTAGATATTCTCCTTCCTTATATTATTTATTTCTAACCGATGGTGGAGAACCAGAGAGTTTTGAAGAAGCATTATAGGTGGAGTCCAGAAGTAAGTGGGAGTGTGGCATGGTTGAGGAGATGGAGTCCTTAAGAGAGAACCAAACATGGGATTTGGTTGAATTGCCAGCTGGTAAGAGAACACTAAAGAACAGATGGACCTACAGGTTGAAGGAAGGTGAGGATGGACAGATGAGATATAAGGCTAGATTGGTAGTGAAAGGATTTGCAATAAAGCCAGGTATTGACTTTGGTGAGATTTTTTCCCAGATGACTTCTATAAGGGTTGTATTGTCTTTGGTTGCTTTTGAGGATTTGCATCTTGAGCAGCTAGATGTTAAGACAGTGTTTCTTCATGGAGATTTGGATGAGGAAATATACATGGAACAGCCAGAAGGTTTTGAGGTCAAGGGTAAGGAGAAGTTAGTGTGCAGGTTAAAGAAAAGCTTGTATGGCCTCAAGCAAGCTCCTAGGCAATGGTACTTAAAATTTGACAGGTTTATGACTGAGCATGGCTATAGTAGGTGTCAATAAGACCATTGTGTGTATTTCAAGAGATTTGATAACGGTAGATATATTATTCTATTATTGTATGTAGATGACATGCTGGTTGCAGGGTCTCACATGCAGGATATCTCAGAGCTTAAGGTAAAATTAGCTCAAACGTTTGTTATGAAGGATTTGGGAGCAGCTAAGAAAATCCTTGGCATGAGCATTAAGAGAGATAGAAAAAATCACAGGTTGATATTGTCTCAGGAGGATTATGTGGACAAGGTGTTGAAACGGTTCAATATGCAGGATGCTAAACCGGTAAGCACAACTTTAGCTAGACATTTTAAATTGAGTAAAAAACAATGTCCTAATTCACATGAAGAGGTAGAGTACATGAGTAAGGTTCCATATTCTTCCGTAGTAGGGAGTTTGATGTATGCAATGGTGTGTACTAGACCAGATATTGCCCAAGCAGTGGGAGTTGTAAGCAAGTATATGGCCAATCCAGGTAAGGAACATTGGAAGGCAGTTCAATGGATCCTTAGATATCTGAGAGGAACCAACAGCAAGCATTTATGCTATGGAGGTTCAGATACTTCTCTACATGGTTATGTAGATTCAGATATGGCAGGGGATTTGGATGGCAGGAGGAGCACCACAGGTTATGTTTTTACTGTAGGTGGAACGACGGTTAGTTGGATATCTAAGTTGCAGAAGGTTGTTGCCTTGTCTACTACAGAAGCAGAGTATATTGCAGCCACAGAAGCTAGCAAGGAGATGATATGGATGACACGGTTCATGGAAGAGCTTGGAAGGGAGCATGGGAGTTGCAGATTGTATAGTGACAGTCAGAGTGCAATCCATTTAGCTAAGAACTCAGCTTTTCACTCAAGAACCAAGCACATACAGCTAAGGTACCACTTCATACGGCAGGTATTGGAAGATGGTGAGTTGAAGCTGGAGAAAATCCATACAGACAAGAATCCTGCTGATATGCTAACAAAGCTGGTTACAAAGGAGAAGTTGAATCTTCATTCAACTTTTATTGGTCTTCATGATTGAGTTGAAGATGGAGGAGCTAGAAGATGTTGCTGTACAGGTACTGGTGCAGCTGGTTTATCTCCAAGTGGCAGATTGTTAGGGTGTGGAGCTAAAAGCTTCACCAAGGAGCATACAAAATAGGTTCGGGTCTACACAGACGCCGGCATCGGTCAGGAGCGACCGACATCGGTCAGTTGCAGTTACAGAGGCACCGACGTCGGTAGTAGGGTCAGCCAGTGACGGTCACAGGCAAACAGGCAGAAATCGACGTCGGTTACCTGCGTGTCCAGAAAGCTATTTCCGTGGATAGAAGCGAGTGTTTGCATGATAAGTTTGAGTTGTGGACTCAAGCTTGTGTCTCTATTATTAGCATTACTATTTTTAGAGCCCTTGTTGAAGAGGCTTAATTGTTTGTTGTAAGAGCATGCTCAAGTTTCCTATTTCTATATGTAGGAAAGATCTTCTTAGCTTAGTATGAGAGTTGAACTGTATGAGTAGAACATTGTGAATGTTTGAAGGACAGTACTGAGTTGCATCAATCCAGGTTGTTGGATTTGATTGTACTTGAGAGAGAGCTCTTGAGGAATAGAGATCTAGTGAGAGATCCTGTGTGCATCTGAGAGAGGTGTGGAAGAACGAAGTTTCTTCATTGTATTCCTATTGTAAAGAGTTTCAATACAAGTTTTCAGGGTGTTTTCTTGTATATCTTGTTCTATGCTATTTATCATTTCAGTTACTTATCTATCTGATTTATTTCTGCGTTTATTGCTTTCACAATTGTAATCTATTGTTGGTTTGATCCCCCAACATGTACATCTTGCCAACAAGATTTTGTGGTAGATGTGAGAGTCTGTGGGATATTTATTTGTTAAACAATAGTCCTTAAAATGTTTGTGTGCCAAAACACAATTTTATTTGAGTAAAGAGTTACTAGGAGAAATGAAACAAACTAAAGTTCAAAATTGTTCGAGAAAAAATGTTTTTATTGAAGGTAAAACATCCACAAAAGAAGTCCATTGAACTTCATAGAGACTCATCATAATTAGGTAGTTTGTGGAATATGGAGCTAATAGCCATAATAAAGATAAAGTCATATGGAGCTAATAGTCATAGTAGATATATTTATTCTATACAATTTAGTTAAATAAAAAATAAATTGTCCCTTTCATTTAAAAAAAATAGTGTTCGTAATTTTTCTTGACTCTTTAAAAATGGAGTAATTCAAAAAGATGACTCTTTGAAAATAATGTTAACTATTGGTAGTATTTTATCTTTGGGAGGGCCAATTTACATGAAACCTCAATTTCATTTAATAAATATTGTGTATATTGAAATTTGAGGTGGAAATTCAATAATAAATAGAGTTAGAGCTATTTTAGACAAAAGCATATTATTATAGACTGTTATTTCCAACTTGGGATTGATGCAAAATGTTATTTCCATCTTGGGATTAATGCAAATTGTAATTCCCTGACAAGCTATTTTATTATAAGACTGTGAATCCTCTTCTACTTTGTGTTGTGCTTGTATGTATATACTTTGTAACTCAGAATATGTGCTCTTTGTTGCGATGAAATAATTAGTCTATTGGTATTATAATGAAACTGTTGGAGAGTCTCATATGCATTGTAGGTATTTACAAAGTTTATAACAAATTGGAGGGAATGCTTAAATTTTGGAGGTAATATTTAAATTTGTGTTTGAATTATATATATATTTTTTAAAAAGTGAGTCTTACACCATTATTCTTTTATAGGTATTGGGTTTAGTGTAAAAGTTGTGCATAGTTGTTGAAGTAGATGACATTGGAGGAGTTGAATGATGAGATGAAATCAATGATTTTATATTCAATAGAATTTAAAAGTTGCACACTTTATTCCAATAGTTGAACACACACACACACACACACACACACACACACACAGATATATATATATATATATATATATATATATATATATATATATATATATATACACACACACACACACACACACATATATACACATACAACAATGACATTACAACTACTGCTAAAGATTACTCAATTTTGTACAAAATCAATCAAACATCACCGAGATTAAACATAATTACACTTACAACAATGACATTACAACTACTGCTAAAGAAAACACAATCCAAAATATCAACTAATAATAAAACTGCAGACTTGTACTTAAAATCTGCCAAAGCAGCAAAGAAAACCATCCCATATCATCTTATTAAAAAATTAAAAAAAAAAAAAAAAAAAACAACAACAACAAAAACAACTATCAAATAAAATATCTTTATAAATATTTTTTGAAATTAATTTAGATATAGTTTTATCATAGTTTTTGTTCCAATTTAATCTTATGCCATTAACCTTTCTATTGTGTAAAATATTACTTATAATCCAAAAAATTCTAAAAAAAAATTGTATAATTTTTTTGAAAAAAAATGAATAAAAACTATTGTTATACTTTTTATTCCGAATATAATCATTTATACAAAAATGAATGGATACCAATTGTTTCAAATCTGAAAACAAAGCATTTTAACTTTTTCATAACCTTTCTATTTTTACACTTTCTTTTCTTTCAATTTTTTTTTCTCTTTATTTTTATTTTTTTATTTTTATATATATTATAATATATAGTATTTTTATAGAATTATTGAATTATCTAGAACGTATATCTTAGTTAATGTTTCATTTTTAAGAATAAAAAAGTATAATTGATTAAATTCATTATAATCATAATTTTTCTTTTTTCTTTTTTCCTTATATTACTTTTAGTTATATTATTTTAAAATGTTCTATTTAAAAAAATTCTGGTCACTATGAAGATTTAACAATTCGATTTGGGGTTAGTTTGTGATAGAGTTTTTCTGACCAAAATTTAATGGAAAGAAAAAATAATAATTTAATTGTAAAAAAAAAAAAAAAATTGTTTAGATTGATGTTGTTTTATTTTATTTGATAAGATAAAAATAAGGGTTTGAGACCATCCACCCTGTACAAAATCAATCAGATATCAATTAAATTAAATAGAACTACACTCCCAACAATCAAACCACAACAAAAAAAAAAAACACAATTTAAAATATCAACAAAAAAATTAATAAAAAGATAACAAAACTATAACCTTATGAAAAAAAACCAACATCAAACTAGAATCAACAAAACATTAAAATCTCTTTACAATAATAATGAGTTGTTCCATAAAATCAAAAAAATTATTAAATAAAATATCTTTTTAATTTTTTTTAAAATTAACTCCTATATAATTTTATTATACTTTTTACTATACCATTTCAATTAATTGGATGTCATATCATCCTCGAAACTAACGTACATATTCATTGTAAGCCACTGGTCACTCTGAAATTACTGTCACGAGAGAAAATCTTGGAAACAATAAACGTGTATTTTTAAAAATCAAAATCAAAATATATCAAAATTATATAAGATGTACAATAAAGTGAACTTTGTTGAAGTACAACTCACATTGTCTAAGGGACGATTAAAATAAAGGATGGTCGAGGTCTTTTTATTCTCATTTATATGAGTGTAAATTAAAAGTTCATTTTATTTATGTTAAAGGTAGGCTTAATTTATTTGGAAGGGATGGTCGTTTACACATCTATTTGGAGATGGTCGCTTATACATCTATCTTATTTATAACTACTTATAACTAAGGTTTCAAGGTGTAACACATTATATATTTAATGATATAATTAATTTTATCATGAAACGTCATAAAATGTATAACATCTCTTTACAGCTAATCAAGCCCACAGTGGTTACCATCAATGCCACCATCGAGCATGGTCACCACTACCTATGGTTGTCACCATCATCTCCACTACATGTTAAGACGTCAAGATCGTGAACCATGACTACACAGGTGTCACTAATCTTACCACATGGCACAGACCCAGCATGGCATGCAAATGATTCAATGGTAAACCTTGATTATCATGCCCTATTATCATTAGTCATCAACCTCTTATGGCCCTACTGTTATGCAGGTATAGCTTGAATGCCAAATAGATGTCATTTACCATTCGCTCGCTGCTCAATCTAAGGTAGAGGGAGATAGCTCAAGCGCAGGCAGTTAGAAGAAGGTCTGAAACTTCCAAGTTTTATTCTAGGTTTTAAACTAATCCATTTTGCCAAGTTTTAGAATTTGATAAAAGATGTGCATTTTGATCAAAGTTGATAACCCAGTCAATAATATTTTTGAATGAGTCCATTCTGCCAAGTTTTATCCTTTTGACAAAATCATTCATATTTGTGATCACAATAGATTTAGAGATGCATAAAATGTACATATGTTTTAAGGATAATTTCATTGCATTAATATTTGTTATGGTCCATTTTGTGGGTTAAATGTGCATATGACCTTGCACTAGGAATTGGACCAACAAAGGTCTAGAACCCCATCAGAGATAGAGCCTCTGTTTTAAGAAGGGCAAGTGGACATTGACTATTACCAACCAAGGAATACGCTGAACAAGGAAATAAATAGTAGAGTTTTTATAAAATGTGCAAAAATTGAATCCATAACATATTAATGGAGATAAAATCCAAAACATAGGAAACAAGAATAGATATGTGAAAAAAAGAAAATGCTTCACATAATCACATTCACAGTGTGTTTGTAAGCCTCCTTTGCATGAAGGTGCCAGAGAGCATAAATTATTCAGTTGAAAATGCAAAGAAAAGTAGTGAAGATTTTAATAAATCCTTTAAAAGGACATCTATCTTTAGTTTGCATATACCTACTATTTCTCGGGCCCTATTTCTCCTCGATAGAAGCCCACTATACATAAGGTTAAGCTCAATCATGATTTTGTCTTTGTTAATAATTTATTTTTATACATAAGGACAAGCTCTCATATGCAGTGTCATATACACTAAGAATTTGACAAACAGAGCTATAGAACAAGGTGTATAGGAACTTCTATAGTATTTTCCAAGCTTTAATATCTTGAGCTTTGTTTTTAATTCATGTGTTTTTATTCATTAGTTCATGTGTTTTTATGATTGCAAGTTCCTAAATGTAGTCTATTCTTATTTACAAGGTGTGTGGATGAAGCTTCATAATTCTTTTTGATGGGGTCATCATGTATGTGTGATTTTAAGTACATCTAAAGGGTTACTCTTATCATATTTCATGTGTTTGTGCAGACTTCCACTTTGTAATAGTGTGTCAATCCATGTTTACTATACTCCCATTGTATTATATGGTGTATACTTATTATTATTGGCTTCTTCATTTAGAATGTTCAATGAGCTTATTAAATATTTCCATCAACCTCTTTGATAGAAGCTGCAATTGATTTTTTTAATTTTTGCATACAATCTCCATGGAATTACTATTCTAGGAATCAAAAATGTTATTTCTAGCTTTTGAAATTTACAAAAAGCATGTTTTGATTCTTTTAAAGTTTTCAAAATGTAATGTATCCATTACAAATTCTCTATCTCATCCACTACATACAAATGTTTGATTAGCTTCTCCTTGAATTGCCACATGAGGTGTTGCCATATTATATAGATTGTTTCCAAATGAATTAGTATGTTATGTTTCTATAATGTGAAAATATAATCTCTACTTTGGAATGTTTCACTATCTAGAGAAAATATAATGCCTTATCATATGTACATTTCCTTGATGGAGGCTCATAATATATAATTTCAATATAGGGTATCAATTTCATGAACAGTGGTTGCCTTAATTATTCCATGACTGCTATGTTACGTTACCAACTACTCGGATTATCTTTCCCAATGGCACACCATTGTACTCTCTTAGTAACATTTATAGTGATTTCTCTAAGTAGTTCATAGGTATGGGTTAGTGTTGTAAAGGATATTCTTAATTTGTTTGAATGCAAGTTTTTGTTTGTTGGAAATTAATACTATGAATGTTAATTGCTCCAAATTTAAGATGGATGAGTGAGAATTAGACCATTTCCTCAAACAACTTTATGGTGACACCGAACAAATGGTATGCATTTTCAACTATTACACTCGAAGGTGAATTTGAGTTGTATTATTTTTTTGTTGATGCTAATATATTATGACATGCAGTATGTTAGGATAAAGAAATCAATTATAAGTCGTCATTATGCACAAGGGATAAGTTTAGACATTCCACTTGACCCCTCATAGATTGAACTAGGAAGCTATATGGAGCATCAACCATTGCAGATGGTATTCCTATTGTTTTGAGATAGCCATCCCCTACCTGTGAACAACTAGGGGTGAATTCTCAGTGTGATATCAATCCTTTACCGAATAAAGATGCAAACAACGGGATAACATACATAATTTTATTGATGGTCTATATGTTTTTAATAATATTCTTTTCGCATATGTAAAATTATCAATATTTGCAAACTTTGCATTCATATTTTAATTTTTTACATGTTTTTTAATACTACCGGAAGAGGGGTGAAACAAACCGAAGGTGAAGAGGGTGTCCATGAACTATCTAATGAATTTTTCACAAGAGATGTATGGGAACCTTTGGATACCATTAATGTTTGATTTCTCCTCATGTTAAATAATGTTTCTTTCTTCCCTCTTAAAAATAATCAAAAGTAGATTAATTTTGACATCCCATATGTTCTTCTATGTTTTTTTTATGTATTAGTTAGAAGGGGTGGAGTGGAGCCATGTGGATGTGGGTGATAGTGTTACATCTTGATTCCTTGCCAATCAAACTTACTAGATTATCCAAGGATATCTATAGTTGATAAATTTAGATTTAGCTATTTTTAACTAAGCTTGTATATAAAATATTATGGGGCAGTAGGATATTGCTTAAATTACATGTTTACATTACTATGAGTTATTTTTAGTGTATATGTTTACATTATAAATATGTTAAGTTGTTATTTTAGCTATATTTTATGATGTCTGTATATCATGATCTAACTCCCTATTTGTTGTGAGGTTGATGCAAGAGAACTCAACCCTCAGAGTGTGACAGAGGGAGAGCATTTTCAGAGAGGGTGACGTAGATGAAGATTTCAAAGGATGATAGAAAAAATAGGGAGAACCCTGCACATACTACAGTAATTAGCAAATGTTAGAATTTATTAAAATTGGTTTGCACATGGTATGTTTATTTCTACTGGCATTGAAAAGTTAATTTCTAGGAGTTTGATAATATAGTTAAATAGCTTAATGAATGTGTATTTCATATGTTTTATCATTAATGCTTGTAGAAATATTATTAGCATAATTAGATTTAAAATTTTGGAAAAGTAGTTTATATAATTGTCATTTAATTTTCTAATGGCAATAAAGGATGATTAACTAATTTAGAAATTATAGATTTTTCTCTATTTTATGCTAAAAATAAATAGAAATGGAAAAAGGAAAAAAAAAAAAAAAAAAAGGAAAAAGATAATAAAAAGAGTAAATTAGTCTTGAGAAAAGAAGAAAAACATTAAATATGAAAAAAGAGGAAAGTAAAATAAAAATTAAAAAAGAAAAGAGAAATTTGTTAAATCAACCTATGCCCTTCTTATGAGGGAGCATATATTATGAAATGGGGGTATATTAGAGAAGATATAGAGACCATGGAAGACATGAAAAAGTGTGAAATGAAAAAGAAGAGACAAAAAATGGAATTATTCAAAATCAAGCGAATTGACTTCAAAATCTAAAAGGTAGGTAGTGCATTCAATTTCTAATAATAATATTAATAAATTATGTAAATTCATTTTTGTGTTTTATAAATAGAAATAAATTTTGCAACAACTATGAGTCTAAAACTAGATATCTAAGTAAAACTATCTTACTTTAAAAATGGAGTTCACTATAATAGATATAGTATACAGGAATTGTAGAAGCCAATACTATATCAAAAATGTGGAATTCGCTTAGTATGAGAGTCTCATTACTTGTATCGCCGTTATACTAAATTTAAAAAATGTAGATTGTTGTAGAGGAATATATTTAACATCCAGGTCACTGTTATACTTATATGTAGGGATATCTTTATTGACATGCAATGACTTTGGAAGTATAATTTATAATAAATGAAGACAATGAAATTATAATAAATATTTTCTTACTATTTCAGAAGTCATTGGTTTACAAAATAGTCATTTAATAACAATAATAACTAGTAGTAAGTACAACAAACTTGATTAATTTATACTTATGGTGACTTGCTAGAACACTAAGTTTGGTATATGTAGAGGAATTTAATTTATGAGATATAATTATAGGTTGGACTTGTAAAAAGAATTACAACAACTGGTATCTGCTATGCAGTGAATTGTATCCGGTATGCAGTGACTTTCGTAGGCATCATATGTTATACAATGAATTGTATATGTTATGTAGTGAATTGTATCTCATCTACTACATACAAATGTTTGATTAGCTTGTCCTTGAATTGCCACATGAGGTGTTGCCATATTAAATAAATTGTTTCCAAATGAATTCATATGTTATGTTTCTATAATATGAAAATACAATCTTTGCTTTGGAATGTTACATTATCTAGAGAAAATATAATGCCTTATCATATGTACATTTCCTTGATGGAGGCTCATAATATATATTTTCAATATAGGGTATCAATTTCATGAATAGTAGTTGCCTTAATTATTTCATTACTGCTATGTTACATTTCCAACTACTTGGATTATCCTACCCATCGACACACCATTGTACTCTCCTAGCAACCTTTACGGTGATTTATTTAAGAAGTTCATAGGTATAGGTTAGTGTTGTAAAGAATATTCTTAACTTGTTTGAATACAAGTTGTTGTTTATTGGAAATTAATACTATGAATGTTAACTACTCTAGATTTAAGATGGATGAGTGGGAATTAGATGATTGCCACAAGCAACTTTATGCTAAGATCGAACAAATGGTATGCATTTACAACTACTATATTTGAAGGTGAATTTGAGTTGTATTATTATTATTTTAATGTTAATCTATTGCGACATGAATTATATTAGGATATAGAAGTCAATTAGAAGTCCTCATTACATACAATGACTCAATTTAGACATTCCCCTTGCCCTCTCAAAGATTAAAATAAGAAGCTAAATGGAGCATTAACTATTGCAGATGGTATTCCCACTATTTTGAGATAGCCATCCCCTGTCCGTAAACAACTAGGTGTGAAATCTCAATGTGAGATCGATTCTTTAACAAATAAAGATACAGACAAGGGGATAACATAGGTAATTTTATTTATGGTCTATGTATTTTCAATAACATTCTTACTGCATATGTAAAATGCTCAATATTTATGAAATTTGCATTCATATTTTAATTTTTTACATTTTTATAATACATAGGAGGAAGGGGTGAAACAAACCAAAGGTGAAGAGGGTGTCCATGAACTAACCAATGACTATTTCTCAAGAGATTTATGGGATCCTTTGGCTACTATTAATTTTTTACTGTTCCTCATGTTAAATAATGTCTGTTTCTTCACTCTTAAAATAATCAAAAGTAGAATACTTTTGACATGCCATATGTTTTTCTATGTATTTTTCTATGTGTATTAGTTAGAAGGGGTGGAGTGGAGACATGTGGATGTGGGTGATAGTGTTACATCTCGATTCCTTTCCAAGCAAACTTACTAGATTATCTGAGGATATCTATAGTTGATAAATTTAGATTTGGCTATTTTTAACTAAGCTTGGATATAAACTGTTCTGGGGTAGTAGGATATTATTTAGGTTACATGTTTACATTAAAAACATATTAAGTTGTTATTTAAGTATATTGTATGATGTATATATATCATGGTCTAACTACCTCCTTATTATGAGGTTGATGCAAGAGAACTCAACCCTAAAAGTGTAACAAAGGGAGAGCATTATCAGAGAGGGTGACGTAGATGAAGATGTCAGAGGATGACAAAAAAATTGGTGAGAATCCTACACACACCATAGTAGCTAGCACATGTTAGAATGCATAAAAAATGGCTTGCACATGGTGTGTTTATTTCTATTTGCATTGGAAATTTAATTTCTAAGCATTTGATAATATAGTTAAATATATTAATGAATGCGTATTTGGTATGTTTTATCATTAATGCTTGTAGAAATATTATTAGCATAATTAGATTTAAAAATTTAGAAAAGTAATTTATATAATTGTCTTTTAATTTTCTAATGGCAATAAAGGATGATTAACTAGTTTAGAAATTACAGATTTTCTCTATTTTATGTTAAAAATAAATAGAAATGGAAAAGGGGAAAAAATAGGAAAAAGACAATAAAAAGAGTAAATTAGTCTTTAAAAAAATAAAATAAGAAAAAAATTAAATATGAAAAAAGAGGAAAGTTAAAAAAAATTAAAAAAGAAAAGAGAAATCTGTCAAAGCAAACTATGCCCTTCTTATTAGGGAGCATGGAATATGAAATGGGAGCATCTTAGAGAAGATATAGAAAGTGTGGAAGATAAGAAAAAGTCTAAAAGGGAAAAGAATAGACAAAAAAGGGAATTATTCAAAATCAAGCAAATTCACTTCAAAATCTAAAAGGTAGGCAGTGTATTCAATTTCTGATAATAATCTTAATAAATTGTGTAAATTCAATTTTGGGTTCTATATATAACAATAAATTTTGTAACATCCATGAGTCTAAAACAAGATATCTGAGTAAAACTATGTTATACTTTAAAAATAGAGTTTGCTATAATAGATATAGTATATAGTAATTGTATAAGCCAATAATATATCAAAAATGTGGAATTCACTTACTACGAGAGTCTCATTACTTGTATCATCGTTATACTAAATTTAAAAAATCTAGATAGCTATAGAGGAATATATTTAATATTATACACGAATATATTTAATATCAAGGTCACTATTATACTTATATGTAGGAATATATTTATTGACATGCAATGACTTTGGAAGTATAATTTATAATAAATGAAGACAATGACATTATAATATAGATTTTATTACTATTTTAAAAGTCATTGGTTTATAAAATAGTCATTTAATAACAATAATAACTAGTCGTAAGTACAACAAACTTGATTGATTTATACTTATGGCGACCTACTACAACACTAAGTTTGGTATATGTAGAAGGATTTAATTTATGAGATATACTTATAGCCTAGAGTGGTTAAAAGAATTACAGTGGCTGGTATCTGCTATGCAGTGAATTGTATCTGTTATGCAGTTACTTTCCTAGGCATCATATGCTATGCAATGAATTTTATATGTTATGTATCAAATTGTATCTAGTATCTAGTATCTAGAATGGGTCATATGATAATAGCTATACTACCAGAGTTAAAAATTTTAGGCATCATATGTGTATTAGGACCTATGTTAATGTAGGTGTTAATGCCTTGATAGAAACAATAGTTTCATAAGATAAAGCTAAATTATGTAAGGCAATGTTCATGGTACAAATAAAGATGAAGATTAGTTTGTTTTCCTCAAGTTAAATATTGTTTAAAACCACCTTTACAAGCATCTATAAACCCTCATCAAACCCTTGTATCACCTCATTAATACACCAAATGATATATACAAACAAAGTATATAAAAACCTAAAGATATCTTTTATATATAGAAGATTTCTATGTAGAAAATATATAAATAAAATCTTCAAGTTACCCTCGAGTTGTCTACTTTTATTTGCTAGTATTTTTTCTCTCAAAAATGACTGGAAATGGTGGTGGACCTCATAAATTCATTCCAATTAGGCTGAAACTTTATCCATCAACTAAACCTCTAGGATCTATTGATTCAAGCTACTAGACATCATTCAAAAAAAGATGCATTGTAGCACTTTGTAGGCACTACTTACATCAATTTATACCCTCAAGCTCCCCATGACTTTGCAGTTACATTGTCTACAAGGGTATCTATATATGATGGGATATCTCATTAGCTTAAGAAGACAATTTCAAACTTTAAAGATGTGGATTTGGTTTTAATGCCTATATGGAAAGAAAATGCAAACTTTTGGTGAGTCGAGGATTTGTGATTTATAGGTATGGAGTGTTGTTTTGGAAGGCCATGGTTGCTCCATTATATGTTTAAAATTATCTTTTATATGACATTGATTATGTGTGGTATGATTTGATATCTAAAAAACATTTCCCAAAATTAATTCTCATGCCTTTCATGTAATAAAATTTGAATTTTATGTAAGTTGCTAATTTTTTATAATTGATGTAATGTGTAAGGATGAAACCACTGACTATAAGATGGATAAAATTGAAGTGATATAATATGGATGCCTATTTATCATAAGAGAAGGTATGCATGCTAGATTAGATTTATTTTTGAAGTGAACTTAAACAATTTTATTTTATAGAGACAATAGGATGGCCACCCAGAGGGATGAAATAATCATGTTTAGAGGGAAACTTGAGTGATCTCCAATGATATATCCTATTACTAGATGATTGTTACAATGGTATATAGTCAAGTGTATATTGTTGTCAAGGGATGGGATTTTCATCTTTAATTATGATTTTGTTTTGAGATTTGTTCCTTAGCAAGATAATGGGCATAAAATTTTGAAATTTGAATGTAGTACACGAATTACATGTGTACTCATCTCCCTAAAACATAATAAAACTATGAAGGAGAATTATAATGTAGAATCCTTTATCTTTTAGAGATGGTTGACTTACTCCATGAGCAAAAAACTTTTTAAGGATTGATGAAACCATAGAGAGTTATTGATCATGAGATACAAATGAACTTTGGTATTATATTTTCTTATCATTTGAGTACTTACATAAGGTGCATGGTATAATGTACAAGTACTCATATATACAGATTTTACCCTTAGTTAATAGATAGATTTAATGATTCATAGTGTTTGAGGGTCCAAAACTATAACTAGTTTAAAATAGTATTCTAGAAATAGAATGAGATGTGTAAATAAATGATATAATAGGTTCATGAATTCTCTATTTCTCTACAAATAATTTAATGACTGTTAGTTCTATGTATTCAATATTGAATACTTGTGTGATGTACATATTATGAGAGTGTTAATATAGATAAATGTTTGGTTATATTTAGTATATAATGGTGCATCATGACACATGCTTATAAGTTCTAGTAATATGCAATTTAAACTTAAGGTATACTCGGGTGGTATAATCATGTACTTGCTTGATTGTTATTATGTATGTAGATCATATGATTCTTAAAATCATGAGTTTGACTATGTGTATTTATTTAATTGTGAACTATGATAGTATCAGATCTAATATAATAATACAGTATAAATGTATGTTATACCTGGATGGTATATACTGTAATTGTTATATCTATAATCACACCATGTTTGATAAACTAAGTGTATGCATGATGGTTTTTACTAAGAATACCATGTTTTTTTTATAATTGGTAAGACTTTGTGTATGTGTGAAGACAACCTTTAAGAGTGTAGTGTATGCTAAGATAGAATATTATATGTTTCATGGAAACTATGACTTTCTTTTTTATGTCTAGTTGCTTGAATAGAAGCTTATGTTTTCATGTATTTTAGACTATCTTATGTCACTGATTATCGAAAACTAGTAGTTATGTCTTAGAATACTAAGCTATTGGTAATATGAGTTATCATAATGTGTAGAATGTTTTCAAATGATTTACGATATTAAAACATGTAGTTAGTTATGTATTTTACCTAGATAGTATTAACCATAGACATTATTTTTAGTACGAGATAAAAAATACTTTACATAATAAATGTATGCTTTCATTACTCATATGTTTACCATGTTATATGATATGTTTTCTAATAGGATTCAAATTATATGAATCTTTTGGTTGAATTATATTTGACTAATATGCATTGTTGATATTGATTAATGAGTGATATGGACTTCACTAGCTTACTAACATCACAATGTGAGATGAAAGTAATCCAATTAAATGGTGTGTATGAATTTTGACTGATCTATAGATCGTTATTATTTATTATTCTTCAAAACTTTGATCAAAGTATGTTTAGTGAGACATTGTCATTTCATGAGTATGATTTATAGGTTTGTGTGATATCTTGCAATAGCATAGATTTTTAATGATACACTGTATGTTTAGTTTTAGAAATCATATAGTACATAGGTATTTGATTGTCTCTTTAGATCCTTGCACCATTACTATCTACTCATCCATGAAGGGAGGGCCACTTTCTGATGGGATTAGTGTAGGGGATCATTGGTTTGTGGTTGGTGTGAAAAAATATTCAGATGATGCATTACCTACCCATAACAATACTTACTTAGAGACAACACTTGAGATTGCCACAAGTACTAGAGAGTATGGGAAACTCATGCTCTAGGGAGCCATGTATCTTATTTATGTACATTGTATTATGTTGTATTTATTTTTAGAAACATTATCATGAAGATTTGTAATTAACTATTTACTAAGGGTTGACAATAGTGACTGTGTTTTGAACCAGCAGTGGATGGATATTTGTAATTACTTTCTATGTTTGTATCATGATGTATTTTCTTATGTTGATTAGTGATCTAAGATGTATGACATGGTATTTTTTTTACAGTTGTCTCTCTTAGATTATGTTGTATGATCATTTCTTAGATTCTCATGGTGAAATTTGTTTATTGTATATGTATTAACCAAAAAAAAATTGACAACAATGAGATTTTTACATGTGGTATTAGAGCTATGGCTCAAACTCTAGGACCTAATGAGTGCATTAACATTTTAGTGTCTTTCTATTCACAAGTGTGAACCTAGTGACATGAAGTAGTGAAATAGTATTTTGGATTTGTGGCACCTCAATAAAAAGCCATGTTACACCAGGGATGGAGTTTTGAGACTTGATAAGTCCTCTTGTATGTCTTGGTGACTATTGTAAGTATGAGACATCCATGAAATGTGTATGGGGAACATTGAATGTATACCCTTAGGATCACTCATACCCTTTTGAGTTGTTAAGGGGTTGGTTTATCAAATGTCCTAATGGGGATGGTTGTATACAAGGTTTGGAAAGGTGAGTACATAACATACTTCATACAATATGAACCAGATATTTTTAACATAGTTTGATCAGTTAGATCGAACACTTGAGTATGATTACATCCATCTTGGTAATCAACTCATCTTCACCATTTGTGTTTTATCTTGTGAATCTTTTATAGTCATTGGATGATTCTCACTTAAGTATATGTGTTTTATTTTTTGTCTTATATATATTGATCATAAGAGTGGGAAATCTTATAAGACCATTTTTGTTTAGTTGAGTACCACCTACTACAGTGGTAATTTTCATGTAGTAGAGTGTAAATGTCTTGGTTGAGAATTCCTTTGTGTTAGGAGTTTATTTTTAGTTTGGCACCTTATGATCATGTGCATTAGTAAGAAGTGTCATCTCTCAGAGTGGGCATAGAGGTGAGTTATCACCCCCTCACTATGCTTGACATCATTATAAGCCTACCAAGAGGATTCATATTTTCATGAAGTTGATTTAGTTTTTCCTTAAATAGGAACTTTTTTCTGAAATGTTGTTTTGACCTTATTCCCTTGAGTTCATGGGATAAGTGTCTTCTAAATCTTGTCGAGAGAGAATTTGTAGAATTGGATGAAATGATACATTTATTTTGATTAGTATTTTATTTTGGTTGTGAATGTAGGTTATGATACTACTCATGTAATATTTTTAAGTGAGTAGTGATTTGTCAACTGAAGTTGTGGTGTTACATTTTTATCATGTGAAGGTAATTAAGATTTTTGTTGTTGAGATGTCAGTTCCCTACTTTACACTTGTGACTTTTACCACAATACAAAGTTCAAGGGGTCTAATTGTCTTTGTATTTCTATAAAAAAACATAGGCCACATCAATAAAATATTTTTCCATTATTAAACAACATCTTTTTAGAACATTTTAATCTATTTTACTACTAAGCTCCCAAAATATAACGTAGTGCCCTAGCTCAATTGACATATTTGCATAGTTTGTGAAGTCAACTAGCTCAATATTTTCTTTGGTCAAGAGTTTGGTAGCCTTATGAGTAATTATTTGTAAATATTTCTCAATTGTTTTATCAATGATGATTGTAATAACAAGGCTCTTTTGACATATATATGACAACTATGAAGTAGAATTGCAAAATTCAGTTGATCTTACAACATCACCAACCATGTACATGTAAATCCCTGTATCGAGACAAAGGCAATAAAGGTTATAGATTCTCCATATCATAGAAAATTTCAAACACTATAATCTAGAATTCCATGTATTCTGGTTAATTAAAACCAAAATTTCAAAGACAAATAGAAAAATGTCATATTATACATATACATATACTATACACACTACTATACATATACATATAAAGTTTTAACTACTTTAAGTTTTCCATCTATATTAATTTCTAGGTATTTTTTGTATGCCACTATATGTCGTAATTATAAATATCTATAAGTTTTTATGTATATTTTATTTTATTAATCTAAATAAAAAATGGATCATATGGTTTCAAACTAGGTTTAATTTTATGCATATTAAGAAAAAAAATTAGGTAGTTAGGGGAGTACATATCAAATTTTTAATCATTTTCAGGGTATATTTACTTGTAAAATTAATTAAAAAATTAATATTCATTGACAAATTTTAAAAAATAGGTTACAAATTAGATGATTTCTCTAAATTTTTTACCAAAGAGTTTCAAAAAATAATAAATGATGCTAAAAATGAGGGGGCGTATGAGCAGCTTTTACTTTGTATTTTCTAAAAATCTGAAGTTCCTCTTTAAATTTCAGATATTTTACTTACTTATATTGGACCAGTTCAAAAAAATAGTTTAAATTTTTAATGTAGTCATCTCAAATAATCTATATAAATTGAAGATTCTTATTTTCTAAGAAAAAAATGTTCATTACTCTATTTTGACCGACCAATTCCATGCACTTACCCTTGTTTCTTTTATCTTAATTTAGAACATTTTTTAATTAGATTTATATTTGTTTCTTTCTAATATATTTTTGCTTCACACTCTTGGTTTACTCTATTTTGTTTTTAGATTTTAATCTTTCTGGCTGAATTCTTTGAAACTCGGTCAATCAATTATTGTAATTTTTTTATTAGTAACATTTTTTTAAAAATATTTTCAGGATTATTAAATTTTTATTTTATGGATAATATAGTTTAAACTTGGGTGAGGCCCTCCATTTCCTCAATATATCCAAAATGAAAAAAAAATCATTCAACATAAATTTTGAAAAGATATATAATTCATTATTGTAATTTGCTATATATTTATTTCTAAAATATGTGTTGAGATACTGACATTCTATGTAGTTCAATGATTTTATGTGAATACTTTCTATTGAGACATGTACAAAAAAAAATCCAATTATTATCCTAATTTATCCTTATAATGGCTGATGTCTTATAATTTGTAATTAATTTAAAGAAAAATAAATAAAAATCAAGATGATTTTTCTTTAAATTAGTGTTATAAAAACATTAATATGAAAAAAAATTATTATTTTAAAAAAAAATTGTATTGCTCCATATAGTTTTATTATAATTAATATTTTTTTAAAACTATTTTCTAAAAAAATTTAAATATCACATCCCTGACACAAATATAGCACCAGAAATATAAATGATTTGATTTGAATTTTTTAAGTCGATATGAAAAATTCAACAATACTCACTCGTAATGTAGAGAGATATTGATCCCATGCCTTAATCACCAATCCAAATAGTTACAAGATTTTTTCTAAATGGTATTTTGAGAATCTATTTATTAATTAAATATTTTCTATTTTTTATTGACAAGTACACCCAATTCACATATTTTGAATGTAAGTAGAATATTTGTAGTATTTGACATGGGCATTGCTTCCATGAGAGCACCTTTCTACATTTTATAAGTTTAATTGGCCAAAATTGGAGGATATTTAATTAATGTAAATGATTTTCTCATCACAAACAACCACTTTATATTATGTTTCATTAATCTTTCTTTTACAAGATTTTTAATTATGTAGCATTAGATGGTTGCAGTTACAAGATTTTGTGCTTTTTATAATTTGTGTTCATGTTATTTTTACCCAAATCTATTCATTGATTGTATTTATATATAAAGTAGGATGAAGCTATCCCAATTGTAAATAAGATATATCAACAAAAAATTGTTGAGAGTGAAATTCAAACAACAAATGAATTAGTAGAGCCCAAATAAAGGTAAGAAGTTTTTGAGATGAATCAATGTTTTTTTATCAAAGTAATAATAGATATTATCATACTTTATGTTCTTTATTAATTTAGTATTGTATTTTAATTTTATTTTCGAAAATAATATGAGATTTTATTTCATTTTGTCAAGTAGTTTATATAATATATATATTTTTAATATATTAAATTAAAGAATATATATTGTAATTTATATTAAGCTTCACTCTGAAAATTTAGTTATCAACTTTTAATTGATGCTTTAACAAGATTTGTTTGTATATTTATAAATATTACCTTTATTTAATGTAAAGAAATTAATTAATTAAATTTTAATAATTGATTTTATTATACAATACAACAAAATTAAAGATATTAATCAGTAAATTTAATTTATTTACACGATTTTAATATTGTCTACATAACTTTAATGATATTATCATATAAATGGAAAATAACCTTTTTTATCTTGATATTGATTGAGAGTAGTCCAATAACAATGGAGAATCCTAATCTATAACTTATTAAAGCATCTAAATCCTCTTCTCCTACTTCATTGCTTTTATAAACTTAATATATTATTTTCCTACTTCACTTGGCTTTATAAATTTAATACATTATTTATTTTACATGATTTTTCCATTGTGATTTCCAAATGCTGGCATATCACCTTGCAGATTATTTGTAGCCAAATTAGAAATTACTAGACCCAAACAGTCCCCTCCAAACTTTGTTAGAAAAGTACCGCTAAGCATATTACTTGACAGGTGAAGAACTCGCATACCTGTGGTGCACATGGAATTTGGAATGCTTCCGCTGAGATTATTCCCTCGCAAAGATAAAAGCTCAGCTCCATGAAGATAAGTCCCAATATCTGAAGGAATTGAATCTATAAACTTATTATCTGCCAGGTCCACGTGCAAAACACCAACAGGTGGCAGAGGAAGAACACCTTCTAAGCTGTTATTGTGCAGATCCAGGAACGCCGTATCTTTGGGTGCCACTTTAGATGGCAATGAACCCATAAATTGGTTACATGAGAGGTTGAGACTATAAAGCACAGGAAGATCCCATATCCATGTTGGAATATTTCCTGCTATACTATTCCCAGATAAATCCAGGTCATAGATGTAATATTGATTAAAAAGAAATGAGGGAAATTCAGGTAAATTACAAAAAGCCAGTCCTAGCAACAGGAGCTTCTCAAACTTGGGAACCCAGGTTGAACCACTTCTCACAGTTAACTGATTGTGAGAAAGTGCCATTTGTTCAAGTCCAGTGAGATTATCAATCAAGGAAAGGGAAATGGGGGCCCTTAATCTATTGGAGTAGAACAAAAGGGCTTTTAAGCTAACAAGATTTGAAATTGTGGAGGGAATCATTCCGTTCAATTGGTTGTCACCAAGTTGAAGATGAACAAGGGTGGAAAGATGACCTAAACAAGGGGGTATTCCTCCTGTTAAGTTGTTGGAAGACAGATCCAAATGAACAAGCTTAGACGAGTTGTGTATGGATAAAGGAAGTCGTCCGGATAGCCCCCAATCAGATAGGCGGAGATATGTAAGATTGGAGAGAGTGGGTACAACGTCCCCCCACTCCTCTGCTGTTGAAGTGCTGTCCTCTCCATCCAGAGATAGGTGTTCCAATCTTGTCAGATTTTTTAACCAAGTTGCCAACCTGGGACTCTGCAACCTTGCTGGATTGCCCCTCGAGCTCAACTCCAAAGAGCAGAGATTCCACAAGTTTCCCAATCTCGCAAGAATTTGACCATGGAAACCACTGGAAATGCGTTGAGACGAATTGTAACCGAGATTCAGATGTTCTAAATCTCACCTCTCAGAGTGAAATCTGAGAAATCCAGTAGTGTAACATGGCCACCCAAATGGCGGCTGCAACCAACACCTTCCCACTCGTAGCAATTGAACCCCTCCCATGATTGTAAATTGGTGGAGTTGGAGTTATCTTCAAGAGATGGCTTGATCTGCAAGAGGTAATTTCTCTCATGCAGTGGGCATTGAATTCCAACAGTACTAGTAGCCGACAAGAAGAAAAAGAACAACAAACTCATAATTACAATGCATGTCATGATTTATAAGCATCGGGGATAAATCATTTTTCCATTTAGGGGAAAGGTTCTAGTAGCTGCACACCCTAACGTTGGACAGTGAATTAAGGTGTTATAACATCACATTAGATTTTGAAAATTTTACCCATTTTAATATGTCGTCTTAACTACTTATAACTAAGCTTTCAAGGTCTAACACATTATACATTTTACGAAGTTAACGATTTTATTACGAAAGGTCATAAAACATACTTTTTAAACCTATGACCAAAACATAACTTTTAGAACACCATTTCGTAATCCCCAAAGAACCAATAACCAAAAATAAAAAAAACCATTCATAAAATAATAATAAATACATTTATATTTTAAAAAGCCCTATTAACAAACCCTTCTCATCCAACCCAAATGATTGTAATCCTAATTAATTTACCCCTACACCCAAATATAACACAAAAACCCTAAAATCAAGTCATTTTGAGTTCATAGAAAGCTAAGCTCCTTCCTAACAGCGGCCACCATGCCCTCTATGAGCACTGTAAATCTCTATCGAATCCCTCATATCAGCGGAAGAGAGATTCTCATCAGGGGCATATAGTGGAAGTATTTGGCAAATGGGGAATCACCGAAGAGAAGGATGACTGCAGAGTCTGGAGAGAGGACACAGTCGGTGATGCAATCAGAGAGAGGATGCAGACTACGTCGAGAAATTAAGGAGGGCAACCCCCACAGTTGAGGCCCATGGAACCATGATGAAAGAACCCAGAATATACTAGATCAAGGACAAGTATATAGAAATAATGCAAGGATGGTAAAGAAAGGAGTAGCCACCTTTGCTTTGTAAAGACAACTTCATCTCTGATTTTTTTGTAGCTTTGAATTTTTGAAATTCATGAGATCTCTTTGTTGGATTATATTTTCATATGATTTTAATCATAAGTAATTTTATTTCATGGGAATGTTGTAGCATATGAGTTGGAGTGGTAGATACCTCCACGAGATGTATCCTTCATGCCTTGCAATTTTAAGATTATGGTAGGGCATGGTCATGGGATTTTCACTGGTCTGATAGTAGTCATACAAGGATATAGTAATCAACCTTCTGTCCATCTGAATGAATTTTCATGTGGTTGTGCTCTCAATCTCTATTGTTAAGGTTCCTTATTAGTTGCCAGATTCTTTTTGTTGGTTGTCTTGTTTGGCATATCCACTCTCCAATATTAGCATGTAATCTGTCTAGTATAGCCCTTCTATACTTGGTTTTATTATTTCTATATCTCAACGTAGGATCTCTCTTCTTAGAAGACTTGAAAATATTCATTTCTATTTGTTTGTGACAAGATGATAAAATACATGATGTTTTGGGTCACTTTCAGAAGGAATTTGAAGGAGGCATTTCAGCTGAAAATCCTGGTGAGTGCAAAAATTTGGCAATGAGAAATATGAGAAGTAGATTGCAATTTATTTCCCTGTTTGGTCCCTTGTGACATCATTATTGTATTTAGTATCAAGGATAAAAATCTTATAATGTTGCACATTATTTTGAAAAGTTGAAAGATTACTTTTTGATAATTCTTTAAAGGAACACATAAAAAAATATACTTATTTTAATAATCTTCTCAAAACCATTTATTTTCTATAGATGGCTTGCAAAAAGATGAGTAGAAAGATCCTTACCATCTTGTTTTGCTTTACAAATGTGATCCTATGTACCTTGTAGGTTTTTACATTTGGTTTTTATACCCAGTTTCAGTGCCCCTCTTTTCTATGTTGTTTTTAATCAATACATGTTAACCTGAAAATGTGTATAAAAGCCTTTTGAGTATGGCTACAAGAGAGACGCATCCATACAATTTCCAGGTTTACTTTATGTTGGGTTTTTATACCCATTTTTTGTGCTCCTATTTTCTCTATTTTTTTAAATTCAATACATACTAACCTAAAAATGTGTATGGAAGCCTTTGAGTATGGCTACAAAAAAGATGCAACCATACAGTTTGCAAATTTACTTTGGCATTCAGATCAAAAGTTGTTATTTTTGTTAAATAGCATCATTGTTTTATTTCATTATAAAAATTTTGATACATTTAATTGAAATGAATTTGGTTAATCCTTCATTCTACTATTATATATGCATTTAAAAGTAAAAATAAAAATTATTTTTCAAATTACAAACTGTATTTATATTGCATGTTGCTTATATTTGATTTAGGTCTGTTGATTTTGCTTTTGAAGATAGATTTTGGACAACTGGGTTCATTTCTAAAATAATATTTATAGTCATAAGTTATAATATATACTGTTTCCAGTCCCATTCATTTGAATTCTCCCATTTGGGTGTAATGAGATATGTTTGAATAGTCATAAGTTTTTTTTAATCTCGTCGATTGTAGACTGTTTACCGCGATCATGTTTGAAGATGAATGCAATTTTATAGTCAATCATGGCATTATTTCATTATATCTTATGTTTTTAAACACAATTCATTATTAGAAATTAATTTTTCTTCTTCAGCTCATTATGTTCTTTGAATCAATTGACACTTGTAATTAATGTTTGAAAACTAACTAGTATTTTTATGCTAGAATAATATTTTTTATCCTTGAATAATACATTAATGAAGGTCATCAGATGGTTTGTATCAAAATGAAGGGAAGTGAGGAGGAACTAATTTATCACGGTTTTATGGTGAGGTTTTCTCAAACCTCACTAAGGCAATGTGATATGTTTATAATTTTTTTCTTGTAACTTGAGTTATACATGTATATTAAATTCAATTTGCTAATATATAAAAATAAGTCATGCATCCATAGACACAAATAAATTACATGCCCTCAATGTGTATGTGTATGTTCAATATGTGCATTTATATATGTGTTTATGTTTTAGTGTGCACCTTAAATATATATGTGTGTGTGTGTGTGTGTGTGTGTGTGTGTGTGTGTGTGTGTGTGTGTGTGTGTGTGACACACAAATACCAGCCTTGAATATATGTTTAAATATACATACACATACATATGTAAAAAATATACATACACGTGTTTATATATGTATGTGTGTCTATGTGTGTATCTATATATGTATGTATATGTCTATATATGTATGTGTATGCATGTTTAAATATACATGCATAGACATATCTAACATACATACATACATGTGTGTATATAAGTATGTGCATGTGTATATATGTATGTGTATGTATGTTTACATATACATACACATACATATATACACATACACATATACACATATGCATAGATATACATACACATACATCATTACAATTAGCAACTTAGAGACCAATGAAAAAAAAATTAACTTAAAATGGAAAAAATAGGTGATATTAAATTAAGTTTGGACAAGTTTTCTATTCATAGAACATAAAAGTTACAAAATCTATTGGGCAGCAGTATGAGGTCCTAATAAATTCTTAGTACCTCCTATTACTATGATTGTATCAAACCATTGCTTCCAAAAAACATTTCTATGAAATGATTAAAACAATGATGGAAATGTGTATTATTCTTCAAGATTGTGTGGTTTTTCACTGCCTTATTTTAAAGCAATCATTGTTGTGTCCTCTTTTGCGGGTGTGTGAAGGAAACAACATATGGATTGCATGAGCAAACTACATTTGACTTGAAGGAGAATACATGTTTTTAATCATGTGAATGCATCCCTAATTATATGGTAAAATGAATTACTATTGAAGAAGCAAACTACATTTGGTTTGTAGGAGAAGAGGGGTTGCAAGGTTGAAAATTAGTGACATTTGCATATTGTGGATTGACAATGTTATATAAATCCAACATGATTGGATGTTGTGAAGGAAGAGGATTTTCTCCATTGCTTAGACACCTTTGAATTTGTATCTCCTTTTCAATCCTATCTTTATCCCATTAAAGTTTGTCTTGTTCTTTTTTTCTCTTTTTCTCATTGTTGTTTCATCTTCTCCAAGTCCTTTCTTTGTCTTTTCAACTCTCTTTCTAGTTTTTTTGATTCCCTCTATTCTTATTCAAGAATTTTATTTGCCTTCCTCTCCTTTAGTTGTTATTTTTTTTCTTAATTTTATCTCCTCCAAATCCTTCTTTTATGCTTCTCTTTGTTCAAGCAAGTGAAACTACTCATCTGATGTAATAATTTGTGATTGTTTGCTCAATTTGATAGTCCCATTGCTTGTGAGAACTGCTCTCTAACGAACCCTATCAATTGGTAGTTTTAGGAAATTACCTAATGACCCAATCACTCATTTTCCTAGTTATTCATTTTTGGTCTGTTCTTGTAGGTCTTCTATATAATTTTCCAACAGTTCCAAATATGTAGCTTTGAGATGACATTCCTCCAATTCTTCATAGTTGTAAACTATTCCACATGGAATAGTAGGAGGGGATGGCATAGAAAGTGATACATCATCATTCAGGACATTGAGGGAAATTTCCATATATTTTGTAGTCCATATTGCTCTTTTTTATACATACTCTCCAGGTTGTCATAAAATCTTATAACTATGCTTGACCTAAGCATGACTGCTCTATCATGATCTATGCCTTCTATAGACTTTAAAGATAGATCTAGATGCCTATTTTTGAACCCTTCCCACCAAGATCTACCAAGAAAACCATCCTTGAAAGGAGTAGGCCTTGTCTCACATATGTGTGCTACTTGAGCCTTTAGTGCTCTAATTTCTAGCTCATGACCCATATCTACCATGTCTTGTCACCATTGCATAATTTTCATCTCTTCATCATTGTTTATAATGGTTCTTGGTTCCTTGCACTTGGTTGTTATGAGACCCCACAACTAGGATATCAATGTACTTAGAGGGATATCCCACTTCATTACAACAGTCCTCATGGATAGTCCATTTTTTTATGTCCCTTATTGCTTATTTCATGTCATTGTCTATCCACTCTTTTATGAAATAAACTTACTTTGACATACCAACATTATATCCATAAATTTTAACATTATGCTCAATATCTTTTGATGGATGGGGTGGAGGCTCTTCAAGTGTATTTGACACAATTTCTTCTATTGGTTTCATAGCATCATTGCCCTCCTCAGAGTCAGGTACATCAACCTATTTCACACCCCTTTTTGGGAGGTTCATATGTGATTTATGCACTGGGATCTTCCATTTCTTCTTTTGTACCATGATGATCTGCAATAAGAAACATTCAGTAAAACACTAAAAGTTGACAGTCTTAAATTATGGCTAGGTAAGTGTGTAAACCTTCTAGGCTCCCTATCTATAATGAGAAACATTGAGAAGTAAAAAATTAGTAATAAAATTTATGCTATACGATCAATCCAGTTGAAAATCTTGACATATGGCCAACAATAGTGTAAACCTATCAGGCTCTTGTTTTAATAGAGCCTGGTCAGTTTACACACTTACCTAGCCATACTGAGTTTTGGACACAACACAGATCAACCTAAAATGAGCCTCAAATGATTATCTTTTAGACTTTTTGTGATATACTTAGGAAAAGTTATAAATTAATTAGGGTTACGTTAATTTGGATAGGGTGAGGAGGGTATGTTAAAGGGGCTTTTTCAAATATGAATATATGTAATAATAATTTACGAATGGTTTTTTCATGCTTCGCTATTGGTTCTTTTGGGGTTAGGAAATGGTGTTTGAAGGTTTAAATTTTGCTTGTTATAAAGTGAAGATTCATCCTATCAGCTATATTATTAATATTATCAGATACTGGAAAACCATGATGTCATTATTATTACTTCAATACTCATTATGCCTACAGGCATTATACTCCTCTCAAAGCCCTGCCACAATCAAACAAGACATTAGTATTATATTATATTTGGGCTTATGTATGCTTGCATATATAACATCATTATAGGCAATTCTATATAGAATAAGAAATATGGGATATAAATAATTTGGCCTAGTTGAACCACAAACAAACTACCTAATGTGTCCTAGTTTCTATAGCTTATCTTATAAGTTGTATCCAATCTTGTTATCAAGTAGCAAAGATATCTCTCAAAAAGCTATGCCATGACAACAACATGACAAAAAAATATAGAGAGACATTGAGTTGTATTTCACAGGCCCAATAACTCACAATAGTCTATTTATTATTGAGCCAAGAGTTGAATTAATTATGGACCTTTGGTGTATAAGAATTATGGTTAGTTATTGAGTGCCTGTGTTGAAAGTCAAGTTGAAATTACTAGTTATGTACTAGTCAACTCAATTTCCCTTCACAAGAAGTGTATATTATAACCTCTGGAATGTTACATTTATGGTCAGTTATTAAGTGTCAGTATTAAATTTTGTGTTGATGTCAGTGATTATATGCTTAAAAATTAATTGACCATCATGTTGAGAGTATGTTAGCATGTTTGATCTGAGGATAATTTGGGTCTCGAGTCATCCTCCACTAATGAACTATGTCCTTCTATGGAATAATATAGCATGTATTGATAATCTCATGTGACAATTTAATTTATTGTGTTTTTCCATTATTTCATTTTGCATTTGTACATGATAATTTGATTCACAACAATGTTACATGAAAATTCTATCTAGCATTCACACTAGCTAGAAAAAATCATTGGGCATTTATTTAGGGAATGTACATCTTGCCAATAGGATTTTGTGGTAGTTGTGGGGGTCTGTGGGATATTTATTTGTTAAAAAATAGGCCTTAAAATGTTTGTGTGCCAAAACACAATTTTATTTGAGTAAAGAGTTACAAGGAGAAATGATACAAATTAAAGTTCAAAATTGTTCAAGAAAAAATGTTTTTGTTGAAGGTAAAGCATCCACAAAAGTAGTTCATTGAACTTCATAGAGACTCATCGTAATTAGGTAGTTTGTGGAATATAGAGCTAACAGTCATAGTAAAGATAAAGTCATATGGAGCTAATAGTCATAGTAGAGATATTTATTATGTATAATTTTGAAAAATAAAAAGTAAATTGTCCCTTCCATTTTAAAAAAATAGTGTTCATAATTTTTCTTGACTCTTTAAAAATAATGTTAATTGTTGGCAATATTTTGTATTTGGGAGGGCCAATTGATATGAAACTTCAATTTCATTTAATAAATATTGTGTATACTAAAATTTAAGGTGGAAATTCAAAAATAAATAGAGTCAGAGCTATTTCAGATAAAAGCATATTATTATAGACTATTATTTCCAACCTGGGATTGATGTAGACTGCACTTATCTACCAAGTTGTTTTATTGTAAGACTGTGAATCCTCTTTTACTTTGTGTTGTGCTTGTATGTATATACTTTGTAACTCATAATCTATTCTCTTTGCTATGATGAAATAATTTGTCTATATGAATTATAATGAAAATGTTGGAGAGTCTCATATGCATTGTAGGTATTTATGAAGTTTATAACAAATTGAGGGGAATGTTTAAATTTCGGAGGTAATATTTTTAAAAAAAAATTGATTTTTTTGCTTGGAATAGGAGGGAATATACAATTTTTAAAGGTAATATTTAAATTTGTGTCTGAGTTATATGCTTTTTTGAAAATAGTGAACTTTGGACCATTAATTTTTGTAGGTATTGGGTTTAATGCAAAAGTTGTGCATGGCTATTTAACTAGGTGGCATTGGATGATTTGAATGATGGGATGAAATGAATGATTTTAATATAATTTAAAAGATGCACACTTTGTTCTAATAGCTTAATAGATTTGGTTATATACATGTATAAAAATTTATGAGTTTATATTTACATCAATAGTTTATCATTGAATACTGACACCTAATTTTTGTATTATGTCACTTTATTTGAATAATGAAACACATATTTTTTAATTGTATTATTTCAAAATATATTCAGTTTTGAGTTTTATATATTATTAGATACATGTAGTATTGTCAAATGTCAATAACCTAATAATAGTAGATTTTACACAAAACAATAATTAAATGTGTTTACTTTTCAGATAGAAATAAAATAATTATTAGAAAAAATATGTACAACTATTGGGACCTAGTTGAACATTTAGTTGTTCCACCATTAAAACTTGTTCAATGACTAGGACCTTTCCCCTATTTCCACATTTTCTCTCCCATTCCCACTTCTTTAATAATTATTATATTTATGTCATTCATACAAAAATGACTAGTATGGAATCACACACTAAATTAAATCAATTCCATGACTCAAAGATCAAATATAATTACAATTAAAAGAAAAAGTATGACATATCAATTGTTTCAAATTTGAAACAAAGCATTCTCACTTTTCCACAACCCTTCTATTCCTACTTTTTTCATGATAAGGTTTGGCTTTTAAAATATTTTGATTTATTTTTTGTTTTTGTTTTTGTTTTTATTTTCATTTTGATTTTATTTTTATAGATAAAAGTGAGTTGAACGTAGTTATATGATTTAATTTAATAAAAATATAAATATAATAATAAAAATATCATTTCAAAGAATAAAAAGTTATAACCGAATAAATATCATTATAATCATAAACATTTTATTTATTTGTTCTTTATACTACAATGCCCAATTTCAAAAAATTCTAAATTTGCATTTTTGTGCATCCTAGAGCTTTTGGTAATAGATGAGACTCGACATCTCGTTAGGATTAAACATAAGGCCAGGTGCGGGCAGGTGCACAGAGGAGGAGATGAGAAAAATTTGGCATTATTTTAGCTAGAATTGGCTGGGTTTTGAGAGTTGTAGTGGATGATTTTATTTCCTTTGCAAACTCCTTTTGCAGATAGCCATTCCACCCCTGAGCTTGTAAACATGTTGTACATCTCTTGTTGGCAATAAAATGGGAGAAAATTAATTTTGATAGCTTTTTTTATTGTTAAAAAATTGTAAAAATTGAATAATAATTTTAGATTTTTTTTTTTTAAATATTTTAATGGTTTATTGAGTAAGAATTATTGTTTCAATCGATTGAAGGAGAAGACTTAAAAAATATAAATATTTTGAAATAATAATTAGTAAAAACTGATATACTTTTTATTACGAATTAGGGATTTAATCTTTGAAAATATATTAAATATTTTCAATAAAAATATTGTTGAAAAATGGATTCTAAGTATTTAAAAAAATTATATATAAAACACAGTTTTCATAGACATTTTGTTATCTATAATGCATCCATTACGTGAAATTAAGTGAGAGATGTATAGTGAATATTAATTGGCCTCCAAGAAAAACTAAAAGGGAAGTTTGGAGAAGCAGACTGATTCCTCCAGATCCAATGACTCCAACGACCTCCCCTTGACTTCTACGAGGTTTTATCATGTTGATAAAGTTGTTCATATTTTTGATCACATTAGATTTAGGGATGCACAAAATGTGCATATGTTTTAAGGTTAAGCTTAGTGCATTAATCACTAATATGGTCCATTGTATACGTTAAATGGGCATATGACCCTACATTAGGAATTTCACCAACAAAGGTCTAGAACCCCATCAGAGACAGAGCCTCTATTTTGAGAAGGGCAAGTGGACATTGACTATTACCAACCAAGCAATAAGCCGAACAACGAAAGAAATAGCAGATTTTTTACAAAATGTTAAAAAAATGAATCCATAACTTATTAACAAAGACAAAATCCAAAACATATTAAACAAGAAAAGATATGGGTAAAAAAGAAAAATGTTTCACATAAGCACATTCACATTGTTTTTGTAAGTATCCTTTCCATGAAGGTGCCAAAAAGCATAAATTATTCAGTTGAAAATGCAAAGAAAAGTAGTGAAGATTCTGATAAATCCTTTAAAAGGACATATGTCTTCAATTTGCCTATACTTACTCTTTCTCAGGCCTTCTTATCCTTAGTAAAGGCCCACTATACATATGGTTAAGCTTGCCTAGGATTTTGTCTCTGTTAATAATTTATTTGTATACATAAGGACAAGTCTCATATGCAGGGTCATATGCACTAGGAATTTGATAAACAGAGCTATAAAACAGGTTGTCTAAGAGCCTCTATAGTATTTTCAAGCTTTAATATATTAAGCTCTATTTTTAATTAATGTGTTTTTATTCAGTTTCATGTGTATTTATGCTTGAAAGTGCCTAAATGTACTCTATTCTTATTTACAAGGTGTGTATATGAAGCTTCATAATTCTTTATGATGGGGTCATCATGTATGTGTGATTTTAAGTACATTGAAAGGGTCATTCTTATCATATTTCATGTGTTTGTGCAGACTTCCACTTTGTAAGAGTGTGTCAATCCATGTTTACTATACTCCCATTGCACTATATGGTGTATACTTATTATTGTTGACTTCTTCAATCAAATTGTTCACTGAATTTATTAAATATTTCCATCAACCTCTTTAATATAAGCTGCAATTGATTTTTTTTGGCATAAAATCTCCAAAGACTTGATATTCCAAGCTTCGAAAATGTTATTGCTAACCTTTGAAATTTACAACAAGAATGTTTTGATTTCTTTAAGTTTTCAAAATGTAATGTATCCATTACAAATTCTCTATCTCATCTACTACATACAAATGTTTAATTAGCTTGTCCTTGAATCACCATATGAGCCATTGCCATATTATATGGATTGTTTCCAAATGAATTTGTATGTTATGTTTCTATAATGTGAAAATACAATCTCTACTTTGGAATGTTATGATATCTAGATAAAATGTAATAGCTTCTCATATGTACATTTCCTTGATGGAGGCTTGTAATATATACTTTCAATATAGGGTGTCAATTTCATGAATAGTGGTTACCCTAATTATTCCATGATTGCTATGTTACATTGCCAACTACTTGGATTATTCTGCCCATCATCACACCATTATACTTTCCTCATGACCTTTACGATGATTTCTTTAAGCAGTTCATAGGTATGTGTTAGTGTTGTAAAGCATATTCTTAACTTGTTTGAATGCAAGTTGTTTATTGTTAACTAATACTATAAATGTTTATTGCTCTAGATTTAAGATTTATGAGTGGGAATTAGATGATTTCCTCAAACAAATTTATGTAAGAACAAACAAATGGTATACATTTTTAGCTACTACACTTGAATTTGAATTTGAGTTGTATTATTTTTTTGTTGATGCTAATCTATTATGACGTGCATTGTGTTAGGATAAAAAATTTGGTTGAAAGTACTCATTACATAAAAGGGCTCAGTTTAGAGATTCCCCTCACCCCCTTAGAGATAGATCGAAGAAGCTATATGGAGCATCAACTATTGGGGATGGTATTCCCACTGTTTTGAGATAGCTATCCCCTATTCGTAAATAACTAGGGGTGAAATTCTAGTGTCAGATTGATTATTTACCGAATAAAGATGGAGACAAGGGGACAATGTGGGTAATTTTATTTATGTTCTATGTATTTTTAATGCCTAATTTAATATTCTTGTCACATATGTAAAATTCTCAATATTTGAAAACTTTGCATTCATTTTTTAATTTTTTACATCTTTTTTAATAATGCAAGAGGAGGGGGTGAAACAAAATGAAAGTGAAGAGGGTGTCCATGAACTACCTAATGACTATTTATCAAGAGATGTATGGGAACCTTTGGTTGTAATTAATGTTTGATTGCTCTTCATGTTAAAAAATGTTTCTTTCTTCCCTCTTACAACAATCAAAAGTATAATAATTTTGACACGCCATACGTTTTTCTATGTTATTTTTTTATTTGTGTTTTAGTTAAAAGGGGTGGATCAGAGCCATGTGGATGAGGGTAGCAGTGTTACATCCCAATTCCTTGCCAAGAAAACTTACGAGATTATCCAAGGATATCTGTAGTTGATAAAATTAGATTTGGCTATTTTTAACTAAGCTTGGATATAAACTATTATGGTATAGTAGTATATTGCTTAGGTTACATTTTTACATTGCTATGAGTTAGCTATAGTGTATATGTTTACATTACAAACATGTTAAGCAGTTATTTTAGCTATATTTTATAATGTTTGTATATCATGGTCTAACGAACTGCTTGTTGTGAGGTTGATGTAGGAGAACTCACCCCTCAGAGTGTGATAGAAGGAGAACATCATCAGAGAGGGTGACATAGATGAGGATGTCAGACGAAAATAGAGAAACTAGCGAGAATAATGTACAAACCACAGTAGTTAGCACATGTTATAATTTATTAAAAATGGTTTGCACATGGTGTGTTTATTTCTACTTGCATTGGAAAGTTAATTTTTAAGAGTTTGAAAATATAGTTAAATAACTTAATGAATGTGTATTTGGTATGTTTTATCATTAATGCTTGTAGAAACATTATTACCATAATTAGATTTAAAAATATAGAAAAGTAATTTATATAATTGTCATTTAATTTTGAAATGGCAATAAAGGATGTTTAACTAATCTAAAAATTATAAATTTTCTCTATTTTATGTTAAAAATAAATAGAAATAGAAAAATGAAAAAAATAGAAAAAACACAATAAAAAGAGTAAATTAGTCTTAAAAAAATAAAAGAAGAAAAACATTAAATATGAAAAAGTGGAAATTAAAACAAAAATTAAAAAAAAAAGATAAATATGTTAAAGCAAACTATGCCTTCTTATTAGGGAACATGGAATATGAAATGGGGGCATATTAGAGAAGATACATAGTGTGTGGAAGATAGGAAAAAGTAGGAAATGGAAAAGAAGAGAAAAAAATGGAATTATTCAAAATCAAGCAAATTCAATTTAGAATCTGAGAGGTAGGGACTGCATTCAATTTCTAAGAATAATCTTAATAAATTGTGTAAATTCAATTTTATGTTCTATATATAGCGATAAATTTTGTAACAGCCACGAGTCTAAAACTAGATATCTGAGTAAAACTATGTTATACTTTAAAAATGGAGTTCACTATAATAGATATAATATATAGTGATTGTATAAGCCAATACTATATCAAAAATGTGGACTTCGCTTAGTATGAGAGTCTCATTACTTGTATCACCATTTTACTAAATTTAAAAAATATAGATCACTGTAGAGGAATATATTTAATATTATATAGGAATATATTTAATATCCAGGTCACTATTATACTTGTATGTAGGTATATATTTATTAACATACAATGACTTTGGAAGTATAATTTATAATAAATGAAGACAATGAATTTATAATAAATATTTTCTTACTATTTTAGAAGTCATTGGTTTACACAATAGTTAGTTAATAACAATAATAACTAGTAATAAGTACAACAAACTTGATTAATTTATACTTGCGGTGACCTGATACAATACTAAGTTTGGTCTTTGTAGATGGATTTTATTTATAAGATATAGCTTGGACTGGTAAAAAGAATTGTAGCAACTAGTAACATCTTTGTAGTTAATTGTATTTAGTATGTGGTGACTTTCATAGGCATCATATGTTATGCATTGAATTGTATATGTTACGAAGAAAATTATATCTGGGATCTGGTATCTACAATGGGTCATATATATATATATATATATATATATATATATATATATATATATATATATATATATATATATATATATACTGCCAGAGTTAACCTTCCTAGGTGTCATATGTGTATTGGGAAATATGTCAATGTAGGTGTTGATGCCTTGATATAATTAATAGTTTTATAAGATAAATTTGAACTATGTAAGGCAATGTTCATGGTATAGATAAATATAAAGAGTAGTTTGTTTTTCTCCAGTAAAATATTGTTTAAAACCACCTTTGCAAACATCTATAAACCCTCATTAAATCTTTGTAGCACATCATCAATATACCAAACGATATACACACACAAAGTATATAAAATAACCTAAAGATATCTTTTATACACAAAGCATTTTTATGCCAAAAATATATAAAGAAAACCTTCAAGTTACCCTAAGGTTGTCTACTCCTTTTTGCTAGTTTTTTTCTCTCAAAATGACTAGGAATGGTGGTGGCCCTCATAAATTCATTCCAATTTAGCCAAAAATTTATCTGTCAACTACACCTCCAATATCTATTGATTTAAGCTACTATAAATCATTCAAAAAAGGATGTGTTGTAGCACTTTACAAGCACTACTTGCATCAATCTCTGCCCTCAAGCTACCCATGACTTTGTAATTACATCATCTACTAGGGTATCTGTATATGATGGGAGATATTGTTAGCTTAAGAAAATAATTTCAAAGTTTAAAGATGTGGAATTGGTTTTAATGCCTAAATGGATAGAAAATGCAAATTTTTTTTGAGTCGAGGATTTGTGATTTCTAGGTAAGGAGTTTTGCTTTGATGGCTTTGAAAGGCCATGGTTGCTCTATTATATGTTGAAAATTATATTGTATATGACATTGATTCTAGGTGGCATGATTTGATATCTAACAAACATTTCCAAAAATTAATTATCATGCCTTTCGTGTAAGAAAATCTAAATTTTATGTGAGTTGATAATTTATGATGATTGATGTAATGTGTAAGGATGAAACCATCGAATATAAGATGGAGAAAATTGAAGCGATATAAGATGAATGTCTATTTATCACAAGATAAGGTATGCATCCTAGATTGGATTTATTTTTGAATTTAACTTAATCATTTCTATTTAATAGAGACAATAGGATTCCAACTTATAGGGATGAAATAATAATGTCTAGAGGGAAACATGAGAGATATCCAATGATATATCATATTACTAGATGATTGTTACAATTGTATATAGTCAAGTATATATTATTGCCAGGGGATGGGATTTTCATCTTTAATTGTGATTTTGTTTTGAGATTTGTTCCTTAGCAAGACAACATGCACAAAAATTTGAAAATTTAATGTAAGACACCAATTACACGTGTACTCAACTCCCTAAAACATAGTAAAACTATGAAGGAGAATTATAATGTAGAATCCTTTATCTTTTAGAGATTATTGACTTACTCTATGAGCATAAATGTTTTCAACGATTGATAAAAACATAGGAAGTTCTTCATCATGAAATATAAATGAAATTTGGTATTATATTTCTTTATCATTTGAGTACTTACATAGGGTGCATGGTATAATGTACAAGTACTTGTATATATAGAGATTTTCCCCTTAGTTAATAGATGGATTTAATGAATCATAGTGTTCGAGGGATTGAAACTATAACCATTTTAAAATAGTATTTTAGAAATGGAATGAGATGTGTAAATAAATGATTTAATGAGTTTATGAGTTCTATATTTTCCTACAAATGCTTAAATGATTGTTAGTTATATATATTCAGTATTGAATACTTCTATGAGGTACATATTATGAGAGTGTTAATATGTATAAATGTTTGATTATATTTAGTATATAATGGTGCATCATGATGCATGCTTATGAGTTTTCATAATATGTATTTTAAACTTAGAGTATACTTGGGTGGTATAATCTTGTACTTTCTTAATTGTTGTTATATATGTGGGTCATATCATTCCTAAAATCATGAGTTTGGCTATGTGTATTAATGTAGTTGTGAACTATGATAGTATGAGATATCATAGAGTAATACCATATAAATGTATGTTATATCTAAATGGTACATACTATAATTTTTATATCTAGACTCACACTATGTTTGACAAACTAAGTGTATGTGTGATGGTTTTTACTAAGAATAGTATATTTTATGATAATTGGTAGGACTTTGTGTATCCATGCATACAACCTTTAAGAGTGTAGTGTATGCTAAGATAGAATATTATGTGTTTCATAGAAAATGTGACTTTCTTTGTTATGTTTAGTTTCTTGAAAAAAAGCTTATGATTCCATGTATTTTAGACTATCTTATGTGACTAATTATGGAAAACTAGTTGTTATGTCTTAGAATACTAGACTATGGTAATATGGGTTTTTATAGGGTGTAGAATATTTTTAAATGAATTACGATATTAGAACCTATAGTTAATTATGTATTTTACCTAGATAGTATTAACTATAGACATTATTTCTAGTATGAGATAGAAAATAATGTAAGATTCATTCATATGTTTGATGGAATAAATGTATGCTTTCGTTACTCTTATGTTTAGCATGTTATGATGTGTTTATTAGTCAGATGAAAAATATATTAATCTTGTGTTTGAATTAAATTTGACTAATATGCATTGCTGATATTAAGTAATGAGTGAGGTAGACTTCACTAGCTTACTAACATCACAATGCCAGATGAAGGCAGTTTGATTAAGTAGGTGTGTGAATTTTAACCTATCTATAGATCACTATTATTTATTATTCTTAAGAACTTTGATCAAAGTATGTTTAGTGAGACAATTTCATTTCATGAGTATGATTTACATGTTTGTGTGATATCTTGAAATATAATAGATTTTCTATTATACACTACATGTTTAGTTTTAGAAATCATATAACACACACGTACTTGATTATCTCTTTGGAATCTTGCACCATCACTATCTACTCATCCGTGAAGGGAGAACCATTTCATGATAGGATTATTATGAAGGATCATTAGTCCGTGGTTGGTGTGGAAAAGTGTTTGGATGATGTTCTCCCTCCCCATAATAGTACTTACTTGGAGACAACACTTGAGATTGACATAGGTACTAGAGAGTCTGGGGAACTCATGCTCCAATGAGCCATGCATTTTATTTATGTAAATTGTATTATGTTTTATTTATATATAGAAATATTATCATGAAGAGTTTTAATTAACTATTTACTAAGGATTGATAGTAGTGACTGTGTTCTGAACCAACAATGGTTGGATATTTGTAATTACTTTCTATGTTTATATCATGATGTGTTTTCTTATGTTGATAAATGATTCAAGATGTATGGCCTGGTATTTTTTAATAGTTATCTCTCTTAGAGTATGTTGTATGATCATTGCTTAGATTTTCATGGTGAAATCTATTTATAGTATATGTGTTAATTAAAAAAATTAACCCCAACCAGATTATTACATGTGGTATTAAAACTATGGCTCAAACTCTAAGACTTAATGAGTCCGTTAGAATTTTAGTGTCTTTATATTCACAAGTGTGAACCTAGTGACATGAACTATTGCTCTCGTATTTCGGATTTGTGGCACCTCAGTACAAAACCATGTTACACCATGAATGGAGTTTTGAGACTTGATAAATATTCATGTATGACTTGGTGACTATTGTAAGTATGAGACATTCATGAAATGTGTATGGGGAACATTGACTATATACCCTTAGGAGTACTCATACCCTTTTCAGTTGTTAATGGGCTGGTTTATTGAGGATCCTAATGGGGATGATTGTATACAAGGTTTCGAAAGGTGAGTACATAACATAGTTTATAAGATATGAACAAGATATTTTTTACATAGTTTGATCACTTAGATCAAATACCTTAAGTATGATTACATCCATATTAGTAATCAATTCACCTTCACCATTTGTGTTTTATGTTGTGAAATTTTTACAAGTATAGGATGATTCTCACTTAAGTATATGTGTTTTAGTTTTTGTGTCTTATATACACTAATCCTATGAGTGGGAAATCTTATAAGACCATTTTTGTTTAGTTGAATACCACCTAGTGCGGTGGTAATTTTCTTGTAGTAGAGTGTAAATGTCTTGGTTAAGAATTCCTTTATGTTAGGAGTTTTTTTTGGTTTGGAACCTTATGATCATGTGGATTAGTAAGAAAGTCATCTCTCATAGTGAGCATAGAGGTGACTTATCACCCCCTCACTATCCTTGACATAATTATAAGCCTACCAAGAGGATTCATATTTTCATGAAGTTGATTTAGTACTTCCTTAAATGGGAACTTGTTTCTAAAATATTGTTTTGACCTTATTCCCTTGAGTTCATAGGATAAGTGTCTTCTACATCTTGTTGAGAGAGAAGTTGTAGAATTGGATGGAATGATGCATTTGTTTGGATTAGTATTTTCTTATGGTTGTGGAAATAGGTTATGATACTACTCATGCAAGATTGGTAATTGAGTATTTATTTGTCAACTGGAGTTGCAGTGTTATAATTTTATCATGTGAAGGTAATTAAGAGTTTTTTTATTGAGATGTTAGTTCCCTACTTTCCACTTGTGATTTTCTCCATAATATGAAGTTTAAGGGGTCCAATGGTCTTAAATTTTTTAGAAAAAACATAGGCCACATCAACAAAATATTTTTCCATTATTAAACAACATTTATTCATAACCTTTTCATCTATTTTAAGCTCCTAAAATATAATGTAGTGCCCTATCTCAGTTGACATATTTGCATAATTTGAGAAGTCAACCGACTCAATATGTTTTTTGATCAAGATTTTGGTAGCCTGCTCAATAGCTATTTGTAAGTCTATCTCAGTTGTCTTGTTAACATTGATTGTAAGAACAAGTTTCTTTTGGCATATATATGACAACTGTGGAGTATAATTGTAAAATTCAATTACTCTTACAATATCACCAAGCATGTTCCTAAATATCCTTGTATACAGATAAAGGCAATAAAAGTTCTATATTCTTCATAATACAAAAATCCAAACACTATAATCTAGACTTCCATGTATTTTGGTTAAATAAAACCAAAATTTTAAATACAAATAGATTAATGAAAAATGAAAACTGAAAATTACGTATTGTAAAATGATGAGGTAGAACACACAAGTAAATGCTGTGAAAACAATCACATAATCCTACCCAACTTTCACATCTGTTAGACCAATAGGTTTAGATTCCGTATAGTGGGCATTAGCTACATTATGATTCAATTTCAAGTCTTCAATATGTAGATAGAGTCAAATGAATTCAAAATATGTCAGATCATTTTGAGTCAAAATGACATTTTCACACCTAGATGCTCTAGATTACTCTTTTTTATCAATTTTCTTGCACGAGACACATGCCTTTTTTATTTTGTGTTCAGATCATCCTAAATGGGATAATGGTTTTAACACATCTAACATCACATCCTAATTCTAACCCAGTAAAATTTTGATCCAATAATATCACATTCTAATCAATTTGATTAATTTATGCACTAAGGGCCAATATTTGTACCAAAAGTGACTAATCATTTTTAAGACTAATCAATTGGAATTAATAGCTTAAGTTAATTTTCCATGAAACTTGTTGAATAATTCTTTTTTGAAAATTGATATTGAATAGATGCATCATTAAATGACATCATTTCTTGGAAAGACATCCTTAGGCCATAAATACATAAAATATCAGGATTAATCCCTCCCATGCCTCATTAATACCTTTCATGCCACTTTAATGCCTCTCTATCTCAAATATTTATGATGGAATTTATTGAGTTTGGCCTCCAAAATTGAATGGATCTTTAGCCACACATCTCCATCTTGAGATGGACAGTTCAAGTTTATTTTGATCATTTGAAAAAAAATCTATAAATAGGAGGTCTCACACTCATAATTTTAAGCTCTCTTTGTGTAATGTTATAATGCTAAAACTCTCCCCCAATCTATTGCGATTAGTGTTATAATGTCAAACTGTTCAGCCAAAACAAGCCAAAGCCACAAGACAACAGTGCCAAGAGGAGATAAAGGTAGCCACACTCCATTGATGAAGATCTCTTGAAGCACAAGTTGAGCAAACTGAAGGAAAATTTTAGAGTAATCAAGGATTTGGTGAGAAATTAGTGTTTTTTGTTCATATTTCTCATTTCTTTCCATTTCTAGTTATGTTCTCAAATGGGTTTTCCTCACTAAGTTCCCTCTAGTGACTAGGCCTAGAGATGTTATGCTAGTTAGTGTGTTTCTTTCATTTTATTTTCATTTTAGAACTAACATGACACTAACCATCCTCTCTTGAGTCAAATTCCTAGTCTAGATAATAACACACCTAGTGGGACCTAGCATCACAAATTCAATCAACAATAACCTACAAGTGACTTACTAATCATCTCCTTGTACGATCTTGGAGTGTGGAAGTAAAAGAGGTAAAAACTTGAGTAAAAGTCCATTTTTCTAAAAGTCATGGTTTTATCCCTACATATTCACTAGTTTGTCCTCTAGACTATAATCCCACCACTGAGACAGTCACAGGATCACCTAAGCAAATCATGGTAAGTCACAATACCACAACTCTCGTAGTCGTGGGATTGCTTACCAGAGTCATGAGATTGCCTAATCGAGTCATGGGATTGATGACTTGACTTATGGGATTATCAACTTGACTCATGGGATTTCTTAATTAAGTCATGGTATTGTCGGTTAATCATTAGCAGTTAAGCAACAATACTATAACTCTCATAGTGGTAGTATTTCCCTAGAATTAGAGGGGTTGTTGACCCAAGTAAAAGGATTGTGATTCCCATTCAACCAACCCATATAGTGATATTTCCAATCCAAATATCAATATTTTGAACCCAAATACTGGGATTGTTAGACCCAATAGTGATATTATGGATTTTTGCTAAATTACCCTGAATAATGATATTATCTGTCTGAGTCACATTTTTGTAGAGTCACGGGATTGCACTATAGAGTAGTGGGATTGTACTATGTGAAAAACATGAGAGCTCATTTTCCAAAGATTATTTTCTCAATCTCACAAGTGATTCAAAGCAGGCAATCTTAATCTTATTTTTGTAGGTGAAATGCTGATTTAGAAGTTAATTTGGGTGTTTTTATCTAATCATACGCTTCAATTTGGGGTTTAAAAATAACTTGGTTAAAATTATACACACTTCAAATTTGGTCTTAAATGAACATGATAGTCTTCACACATTTGGTACTTGAGGCCTAAAACAAATTTAGCATGCTAAGTCTTGAACACTTCAAACTTTGGGCTTAAAACGAACAAAGGTGATTATTGATTCATATAGTATTTTTGGTACAATATTTATAAGTTTTTACATATTTAAGAGAAGGTGATAAAATAACATCACCACACATTTCGTTGAGTGATTTAAAATTCAACACACTTCAAGTTTTTACAAAGTTATTATCATTGTTTGCCTAAATTAGATTTGTTTGAGCAAATAGGGAGTTGTGTGTGTATGCTCTCCCATTCATCCCCATTAGGGATCTTTTAGAATCAAAATATCTAACTTCATTAAAAAGAGCCTTAGTCTAAAGGTGTAAAATAGAAGTTACAAAGGATCTCCCCAATACCTGCATGGCTTGGGGGACCTAGAAACAATCTTTAAAGCTTTTTTACTTGGTTTTTTACTTTAATTGCATCTTGGCTTGTGAGGGGAATTCATTACCTCCAACAGGTTTTTTAGAATTCTTTGACCTGGGGCATCATCTCATGGAATTATCTTCAACCCATTTCCATGGGGGGTATATAAATTGAGATCACCCCATTGGGATTGGAGGTTTGAGCAGTTAAACCTTCTCCTAGCGTTGGGGCTAAGCCTGAGATGTATAAGCACATTGGACATCACACCACACTAATCATGTGATGGTGTAGTGGTTGCAAAAATGGATAGACATTTTTAAAAGAAGCCAAGTTTTTTGGACCAATTGATGTGTTACTTCTATTTCATGTTGACCTGAAAGTCTTATGCATGGGATCCATCTAGAAACATTTGAAAAACAATTAGTTTAATTAACCCCACTTTTCCATACTATGTCAGTTTAGGATTTAAGATGATTTGTTAGTTAATTTGTCTTTATATTACTTGGTTTTTGCGTGGAGTCAAAAATTGGTGTTAATAAAAATGACATAACTAAACACATTGTCCCCAAATTTCTTTGAACAAGGAAGTGTTATGCTGCGCAAGTGAAAAACATCTTCTTCCTTATTCAAAATCATCATCATTCACTTTATGTCATATCCTCCAATTTGGTGCAGTTATGCTACCCATTTGAGACTAAACCTTTTTCCATATTTTGTTTAAGTCCCTCATTTATAGTTTAAATTCAAAATTGGACTCTTCCAAGTTTTAAAGGTTAATGTGTTAAATTGGGCTTGTCACTTTGCACTTGACTTATTTTAAAGTGAATTCAATTCCCAATTTGAATTGAGGGCCATTTTTAGAATCAACATTATTATCATCATTTAGTAGAACTCAATTCATCTTACATATCACTCACGCTTTGAGTCCTGGGCTACATTTTGTACTATCCTTCTTATTTCACCTTTTGTCTTAAGTCCATTTGATAGAACACTTTTGCCTTAGAGATTTGTCCAAATTTGTGTGTGGGTATCATTTGAGTTGAGGAGAGTAGGGTTATGTTGTCAAAATAATGTTAAAATCATTTTTCCCTTAGAGTCTTGAAATAAACATTTATCACACATTTTGAGCACTTTAGCATGGTTACATCATTCAAATTATTTTGAAACTTGTTTCGTACACCTTTTTGCATAGATTCCAAGATGTTTCAAAGTTCTAACCATTTTGAGTTTTCTTTAAGAGCTTTTGTCTATCATGGTTATGCCATTCACCTTTGCCTAGTTGTTGACCCCTAAATTTTGTACAAGTATTGTTGCAATCTTAGTTCATGGTATAGAGCGACCATCATCCATTTCATCAAAAGTATCAACATGAAATGAAACTTACCAAGTGCAAGAGGAAAATGGCATAAGAGACCCAACGAGAGAGGACCCAGTCAAGGAAGAATGTGTCACAAGGGACCCAAGAAGAGAGAACTCAGAACAAGAAATGGAAGACTAGGGGAGCATGTGGGAAGCAGAGTGTGATGAACGTGGGAGTAGTTAGAACAATACCTCAAGTAGGACACTTCAAACCCACTGATTAGAGGTTACATAATAGATTCTATGAAAAGGAATACTTGATCACCAGAACATAACATAGAGCAAGCATGTAAGGGTGCAGAGCCCTGATTTTATAAGATCAACCAGTTATAAGAGCCACAATTCTCAACTTGTTGAGAGTCTATGTGCCACTTGTCCATGATAGTTATAATCTCGACACTTGGTTAGGGAAAAACAAGTATAAAAAGCCATTTTTGTAATCATTTGCATGTGTGGACCCTTGGAGAATAGATATAGCATTATGTCTTGTAAATGTTAAGCAATCAATAAATAGTTAGTATTTGTCATAAATTGTGATGATTCATAAACATTATAAGTGTTGAATAATGAATATGTTTTATTTCTAAGTCATGGGTATCTTTTTATTTTATTACTACTATTGAATAATAATTGTGACCCAAGATATAATAGTAGTTAAGTTTGGGACAATAAGGATAATATTGGTATATTTATGGTATTAAATAACTTAAGATTTGAACAAACATATAACATTATGCTTCAAATCCTTCAGGAATCAGACTTTCTATATGCACTTTAGGTTAGTGTGTGAGATTTACCTCTTACATGATATGGCTAGTGTGCTAGCATGATGGGGAGAAGCTTTAATGCCATAGTAGAGCTAACTTAATGAACCCAACATTTTGGTTTTATTACTGGGACCTAAAGAAATCAGAGCATGATCATAGGAAATGTTTGAGTGAATTACATTAGAGAATATTTTAGAATGGGTTACCATCATTGAAGACAGCTTTGTGATTCTATATCTTGAATTAGGAACTTCTATATGATAGTGGGTACAGCAGAATATTTACAGCTCTTTGTATGAGACATTCTTTTTTGAGGTCCCAGTTCTCTTGCATTTTTGGATCTTAGCGCATGCTCAAAGATGACCTCACATTTTTGGATGAAGGAAATCATGGACACCTAGATGGCAGAGGAGTTTAGCATGACTTAGACTTCCCTAGACACGAGCAGTTAACTATTGGTGGAGAGGTGTTTGGAATAGATACATTTTGGAGTATGCGGTGAGCACTTATTCATGTTTTGATGAGGCAAAGTTCTAATTTCTACAAGATCTAAGGGGATGCCACCTCTCATTGTTTTATTTTAAATTTAAGAAGTTAATTATTGACCTTGGGTTGGAAACTCTACCCATGGAAGGCTAAAATCTCTTGTGCATGAGCCACATAGTTGGAAGGGGAGACTAATGGTTGATTGAGTATTATGGGTTCAACATGGTAGCAAGCCAATGAACATTACAGAAATAGAATTATGATGAAGCTTAGTAGAGGATCATGGGAGTCAGTGACATGGGGAGAGATCAAGAAACCATGAGGAGTGTTATGAAGAGTCACAAAGAGGCAGATGCATGTTAGGAACCCATCACTTTTGAGCCACATCCTTTGCCACTTTTATCCTTTGAAGGAGAAATGAGCTGGACTATAGGAGATAAATAACTAAGTATGAGTCAACCAAGCTCTCCCACCATAGTCCATGCTCATTCCTTTGAGTCAAATATAATACATATATAGAATTGGGATACAATTAGTATAGAGTCAGAAACTGAATGGGTAAGGGAGATTGAAACTAGGCCATTAAGCAATAATCTAGAATATACATCTTTCCCTCTATAAGGGAATTATATGGCACATCTTGGGATGTCTATTAGATTTGAAACTCAAATCTAGAATACAAGCCCAAACTTAGTAAATCAACCCTCTACCACACCTCTTCCCATGAGCACTGCTATTGTAGTTGTTGGAGGAGGAATAGGAGGTGCTAAAGGAAGAAGTCCCCTTCTTGAGACATGAGCTAGATCTTCCCAACAATCTCCCACTCAACCACAACCCACTATGGTCTACTATGAGATGACATTACATTTGCTTGAATATCTTGGGGTAGAGAATGTAGTTGAGCATGTTCATAAGTGTGAATTAATTTAGAGGTTGTATGGTATCACATCTTCTAAATGAAAGGAAACACAGTTTGAAACCACCCTTTTAGAGCATGTGCACAAATGGTATCAAAAATTTGACCCTCAACAAGTAGTGGCTGACTATGACCAATTCAAAATAGCCTTCCTATAGGAATTTGACATTATTGAGATTGAGTAGTAAAGTATATTGGCATTGAAAGACATAAAACAAGGACTTACAGAAAGCATACGTGAATATGACACATGATTCAAAACCCTTCTTTCTAAGTTTTCATTTGAAATCAATCCTACCTAGCATACACAATGGTTTGTGGGAGGACTATTACTACAGATCTTCTCATAAAGAACCTTCACAAGCACGCATGCGGTATTGGAATTTGCCCTCCATGTTGGAGCAGTTGAAAGCATGGATACTGAGATTAGTCCCTTTATAAAGGCACATATATCATCTATATCATCTCATCTTGAAAATTTGATGGAAAATAATACACATGAGACACGTAGTGGTGTCTAGTGTACCGACTGTGAGACTAAAGGGCATATAATGAACAACTACATGTGCAAGAAAATTTATGTAGTACTAAAGTAGACCTATGAGATTTGTCATGAAGAACATGATTTCCATTCTTGTCCACTTTTGCAATTAGCTATAAATGCTAAGGTATCTGAGTATTGTAAGATTTGAGATGCCTACACACATGACACCAATGATTGACAATTGATTAGTGATATCCATGAATATCAAGCATACAACACACGCCAAACCTAGGTTTCCAATACTCAATAAAATGGTGGCTACCGTGGGAGATGTAGAGGATGAGGATGTGGTGGTAGTCAATTTCTACCAAGAACTTGTTACAAATGTGGTTCATTAGACCACTATCAAAGAGATTGCCTAGAGTACCCAACTTATGTATTTTAAAAAAAAGATCACCGAATGGGAAGAGTGCTCTAATCTATATGCAATCATCACTAAGGACCAAAATGAAAAGGGTGTCAGCATGATTCGCATAGACAAACCATATGGAATGCATGACCGAACATCCCCATAGTGTAGTATGTTAACATCACTACTCATAGTGGAGGTAAACTCAATCTATAGTGAACTCAATCAAGAAGATACATTAGGAAGAACCATGGGCAAATAAATACCCTAATGCATAGTAATAAAAATATGTCCTTTAAGATACAATGGCACTTATGTGAGATCTCTAAGGTGAGATTCAATACCTCAAAGACAAGGATGTCATACATCATGTCGTAGTGCAAAAGGAAGATAAACCTCCTATGGCACGAGATAACTTTTAGGAACTATGCAAATGTATGCTCAATGAAGACATCATTCCCTAGCTCAGCATTTGGCTTAAAGGACAAGCCCACCTACCAAATGAACTCCACCCTCACTTTAGTCACTAAATCAAAGACCACTATTTAAATCATGCTTGGCATCAAGAAAGTCCTAGTTCCTCTTCCTCCGAAGATGGAGAGATATTAGTTAATGAGTTGAAATTGGAAAGTCCTAGCAATGTGCACAATTTGGCTTAAAACACTAAAACATATTAAATGAGCTGAAATTTTTATATACAAATGTTGATTTTGGCCAGAGTATCACTAAATGAGGCAATACAATTTATGAGATAACTAAATTTAATCAGATCAATTCAAATCAAAATGACATTTTTGCACCTGGATACTTTGGGTTGCTCTTTTCTATAATTTTTTTTGGATGAGACACATGTATTTGTTATTTTATTTTGGAATCACCCTAAATGGGATAGCAATTTCAATGCATCTAACATTACATCCTAATTCTAATTGAGATAAATTTTGATCTAATAATATGACATTCTGATCAATTTGATTAATTTATGCACCAAGGGCCAAGATTTGCACCAAAAGTGACTAATCATGTTTAAGACTAAACAATTGTAATTAAGATCTTAAGTTAATTTTCCATGGAACTTGTTAAATAATTCTTTTTTGGAAATTGATATTGAATAACCACATCATCAACTGACATCGTTTCTTAGAAAGACATCTCTAGGCCATAAATGCATAGAATATCAGGATTAAGCCCTCTCATGCCTCATTAATGCCTTCCATGCCTCTTTCATGCCTCCCTATCCTAAATATTTATGTGGGAATTTATTGAGTTTGGCCTCCAAAATTGAATGAATAGTTAGCCACACATCATCTTGAGATGGACGGTTTGGGTTTATTATGATCATTTGAGAAAATCTATAAATAGGAGGTATCACACTTATAATTTAAACCTCTCTTCATGTAAAGTTATAATGTTAAAAATCTCCCACAAGCCATTATGATTAGTGTTATAATGTCAAATTATTGAGCCAAGACAAGCCAAAGGTGCCAATAGGAGTGAAGGTAGACACACTCCACTGATGAAGATCTCTTAGAGCACAAGCCAAGCAAGACAAAGAAGGAGCCTTTTGGAGCAATCAAGGGTTTGGTGAGAAATTAGTGTTTTGTGTTCATATTTCTCATTTATTTCCATTTCTAGTTATGTTTTTAAATGGTTTTTCCTCACCAAGGTCCTTTTGGTGATTAGACCTAGAGATGTTATGCTAGTTAGTGTATTTCTTTCATTTTATTTTGATTTTGGAACTAACACAACACTAAGCATCCTCTTTTGAGTTAAATTCCTAGTTTACATAATGGCATGTTTCACAAGACCTAGCATAATGCACTCCATCAACTAGAACCTATAAGCAACCCACTAATCATTTCCTTGCAGGATCTTGGAGTGTGAAAGTAAAGGAGGTAAAAATTTGAGCAAAAATCCATTTTTTTGGAAGTCATGATTTTGTCCCTATGGAGTCATGGGTTTGTCCTCATACTGCAATCTCACCATTGAGACAGTCACTAAATCACCTAATCAAGGCACAATATTAATGGTAAACCATTAAAATTTAAGTGATAATACCACAACTTTCATAGTCATGAGATTGTTTACATAAATCATGGGATTGCCTGAGTCAAAGTAATGTTGGTAAATCGTTAGTAGTTAAATGACAATACCACAACTCTAATAATGGTGGTATTGACCTAAAACTGGAAGGGTTGTTGACCCAAGTAACAGGATTATGATTCCTATTCAACGAACTGAGATAGTGATATTGCTAACCTAAATAGCGATATTATGAACCTAAATAAAGGTATTATTAGCCCTAGTAGCGATATTGTGGATTTTTGTTAAACTAACCTTAATAGTGATATTATATGTCTGAGTCAAAATTTTGTAGAGTACAGGGATTGCACTATGGAGTAGCGAGATAACACTATGTGAAAAACGTTAGAGCTCATTTTGCAAAGATTATTTACTCAATCTCATAAGTTCTTCAAAGCAGACAATCCTATTCTTATTTTTACAAGTTGAAAGGTTGATTTAGAAGTTAATTTGGGTGTTTTTAACTAATCATACACTTCAATTTGGGGTTTAAAAATAACTTGGTTAAACTCATGTGCACTTCAAATTCGGTCTAAACTGAACATGCTAGTCTTCACACATTTGGTATTTGGGGCATAAAACAAATTTAGCATGCTAAGTCTTGAACACTTCAAACTTTGGGATTAAAATGAACTTAGGTGTTTATTTCTTCATTTAGTCTTTTTGGTGCAATATTTACAATTTTTTACATCTTAAAGCCAAGGGGATATAATAATATCACCACACATTTCATTTAATGCTTTAAAATTTAACACACTTAAGTTTCTACAAAGTTGTTATCATTGTTTGCCTAGATTAGATTTGGTTGAGAAAAAAGGGAGTTTTGCATGTATGTTCTCCCATCCATCCCCTTTAGGTAAATTTTGGGATCAAAAGCTCCGACTTGATTACAAAGTGACTTAGTCTAAAGGCATAAAAGAGAAATTATAAAGGCTCTCCCTAAGACTTGCATAGCTTGAGTGACCTAGAAAAAACATTTAAATATCTTTTACTTAATTTTTTAACTTTCATTGATCCAAAAAATGAAATTATTGGTTAAATAATGTTTCAAGAACACATAAATAATAATTCTATCTATGAGAAAAGATGTTTTATAGCTCAAAATTGTAGATACAACATATGCCTATTTTTGGGCTACAGATCTATTTATACCTATTTTTAAATGTAGGAAGAGGATTTGGAAGGTCACCAATATTGATGGAGATGAAATGGTTCGACATCCATGAATTACAATAATACAGAATTTGAGAATTTACTATTTTTAGAAACTTACTATTTCTAGACTACACTACTAACATTGAAATTTTGGTCACTTCCATTTGGTTTTTCTAGGGTCAAAACCCATAAATCCAAGATCTATGTAATCTATGTTCCCCTCATTATTATCTTTTCAAGGGTTCAAATGGGGAGTCAAACTGAGGTATGGTGCAAAAGTTATGGCTCCTAGAATTTGTGCCACCAATTGGGGTAGGACCGTCATCCAAATTATCACCTGAAGTGTTACCTAGATCATTACCTAAAGTGTTGTCCAAATTAGAGGGGGACTTCATTACCTCCCATGATTTAATTAGGGAATCTTTGACCCAAAGTTTCATCTCCTAGTATTGTCTTCAACCCTTCTCCATGAGGGGGGGGCGAGGGGGGCGGGGATCCAGGGGGGATGGGGGGGTATATAATTTTGGATTACCCCACTAGGATCAAAGGTTTGAGTGGTTAAACCTTATCTTAGTATTGGGGATAAGCCCTAGATGTATGATCACATTGGACACCATGCTACACTAAGCAAGTGATGGATGTAGTGGTTGTAAAAAGGGTTAGACCTTTTTACAATAAGCTAAGTGTTACAGACATAATTAATGTGTTTCTTATCTTGCATGTTGACATGAAAGTCTTATGTATAGGATCCATCTAGAAATTTTCAAAAACCTATAAGATTAGTTAACCCCACTTTGTCATACCTACCTTGTTTGTTTAGAATTTAAGATGATTAGTTTGTTAATTTGTCTTTAAACTACTTCATTTTTGTATGGAGTCAAAACTTGGTGTTAAAAAAAATGACATAACTAAACACATTATCCCCAAATTTATTTGAGCAAGGAAGCATTATGTTTCATGAGTGAAAAACATCTTCTTCCTTGTTCAAGATCATCATCATACACTGTGTCATATCTTCCAATTTGGCACAACTATGTTACCCATTTGAGTCTAAACCTTTTGCCACATGTTGTTTAAGTCCCTCATTTATAGTTTAAATTCAAAATTGGACTCTTCCAAGTTTTAAAGATTGATGTGTTAAATTGGGTTTGCCACTTTGCACTTGACTTGTTTTAACTTGAGTTCAATTCCTAATTTGAATTGAGCACTAGTTTTCGACTCAACATCATTATCAGCATTTGGTAGGACTCAAGTCATCTTACGTACCACTCACATTTTGAATCTTAGGCTATAGTTTATACTATCCATCCTATTTCACCTTTTATCATATGTCCATTTGATAACACACTTTTTCCTTAGAGATTTTTCCAACTTCATTTGTGGGTATCATTTGAGTTTGGGAGAGTAGTTTTACACTACCAAAATCGTGTTGAAACCATTTTTTCCTTAGAGTCTTGAAAGAAGCATTTATCACACATTTTGAGCACTTTAGCATGGTTACGCTATTCAAATTATTTTCCTAGTTTCTATAGCTTATGATATAATTTGTATCAAATCTCACTTTCAAGCAGTAG